>JAMKQA010250527.1:0-10245 GCA_024699735.1 Posidonia australis | reverse complement strand
TTTTAAAAGTCCGGAACAAAAGAAGCCCAAGCCTCATTTTTATTCAAGATCTAGAAGTCTGTCTTTAATTCCCCTACTACCATTTTATTGATTACAATTAATTTTTCTTTTTTATTTTCAAAAGAATGTTGCTTTGTTGCTTTGTTACTTTGTTGCTTTAAATAGGGTGTTAACTATTCATACATCTGATGATCTGAATGTGCAATTTTCTGAAATAGCATCCATTTTCTGAATGTGCAAGGATGTTGGTGGAGGAAGCATGGTTGTGTCCATTTTCTGATGATCTGAAAGTGCTGCAAACGACTTTAAAGTGCTGCAAACATTGCTAATGAATTTAAATTGGGTTTTTAAGAGTTGTGCGTTATTTATGGTTGTTTGTTAAGCATATACCTTGTTCTTTCTCAAGAAAATATTTTCCCTTGTGTAGTGGTCATGTGTATTTTATCAGATATCGTGTAAATGATGTTACAAACTTGGTGGAAGGATCTAATATCAATTTTGTTCTTACATGTTTTTGGGAAATCTCCACTGTACCTTTACATATCATTGTATCTTAAATTCTTACATGCTTTTGGGACTAAAAGTAATGTTTTTCCTATTCTGGAATTCTGTGTACATAAACTGTAGGAATGTAAAATCTGTAATGCTAAAAATTCAACAGGTATAATATATTTCATTTGAAATTTCATTTTATTTTTTTTAAATATATTTTATTGAATGGTTAAACCACAAACCGAACCGAACCAAACCGATCTATAATGGTTTGGTTTGGTTCGGTTTCAATAGATACAATGGTTCGGTTCGGTTTGAAAATTGTTCAAACCGAACTATATTGTTTGGTTTGTGGTTTTGTCTCAAACCAAACCAAACCGAACCGTGCCCACCCCTACTTGATATGGCAACATCTACCAAATCAAGTCCATAACTGCACCGGAGTGCCACACTAATCACAAAGATTCTATCTCTATCTGCATAAAAGCCATATTTCAAATCATGTCTTTTCAAAACATTCTTTTCATTTATTTTGAATTTCCATACATCTTTCTAATCGCTTTTATGCATTCTAAAAAATCGCAAATCCTCGACTAGATTCCAGCCAAAAACACAAATAGCACACTATATAATCATATCTACACCTTGGCTGGAAACTAGTTCAAAATTACGAATCTCATAGGGCTAGAACCTTGCAAAATTACAAAATCGAATGCTAGTTTTAACTCAAAATCAAGCACACACAGTCCGATTAAAACCCGTCGCGTCACCTTGGCAACAAGTAGTCGACGAGACACCAACTCCGACCCTACTGTACTACCGTGGTGAACACCCTACGTAGGAGTTCACCCACTTCGTAGGTCACACAAACATGTACGGGGTGTGTCCTCACAACACCCCTCGGTGTCTGGATACCTAGGGACTCACAACCCTAGACCAAACTAACACTCGGTAAAGTGGGTGAACTGATCTCTTTCACCTGAGCCCTACAGTAATTCAAGAGCCACGGTCTTTTTCACCTGTACCTGCTATCGACAAATGCGTCATAGAGTACGTACTGATTTCATGAAGGCCTCATACTACCATCAACTATGGCCTAACTGCCACGTAGATCCGATCAAAAATCACAGAAAACTCTTTTCAAAATATGTATTTCCTTTTCGAAAATATTTTCATTATAAGAATACATCCACGAAAATTATTTTCAAAAACCATTTCTCGGGGATATTTTCAAAATATTTTCAAAACTCATTTCTCAAAACAACGCAAAACATCGTATCACAGGCTACACGAAAAACCACAATAAAAAACCACAAACTTTGCACTTAAATAGTGCCACTGAACACTCAGTCTAGTGTACCGCATCAAAACCAAATCAATATCTAATCTTACGGTCAAACATTAACCCTAGAGTTCATCCAAGTCATTTTAAAGGGGAAATTTAGCATTTATAGGTTATCTAGTTCTTTTTTATATTAACTACAGTTGATGGGGAATCTTGTTGATGTAATTTAGACACTTTTTAATTCTTCTCTATTCATTTTTCTTAATTATTATTATCATTTTATTGCAAAAACTTCTTTAAAAGCAAAAATAATAATTTTAAATCAACAATAGACACCAGAGGGCCCATTGGAGCCTATGTGGACGGCTATCGGGTGCCACCCACATTGGTCAGGAGCCCTTGGGGTGCCTAATGGCACCCCACAGGCACCAGCCATGCTAGCTAGGCACGTCAGTGACTCACACTGGCAAGACGTGCCATAAAGTCGTGCCCTAGGTACAAAATTTCCAGAATAGACACAGATGGGTCACTTGACTTGTAAGCCTCACTGATCTGTCTACAAGTCATGAAAAATTGCAAGTAATATATCGAAATGAAGATTTCTAAGTCTACTTTTACATAGAACAAAAATCATTCGAATCTATTACTCATAATTCAAGATATACTTGATTGAAGCTCTAAGACTCAAACTGTCATAACTAAATGGGTTTTCAATCTTTACACAGCCACTGTTATTTCCAGAGGCCATAAAATTTAACAAGTAAACTAATGAAACAAAGATCTTTGAGCCTATTTTCTAACGGAACAAAAATCATTCAAATCCAATATCTAGGGCTCAAATTATTCAAGATTGAAGCCTAAGGACTCAAAACACTCAACAGTAACCTTTCCTTTGAAAAACTTTGAAAATCCACCAAAAATCACAATACCTCAACCATGCATCTAGATCACGTCTCATAACATATTTGAATTATTCCTAACTTTAACAAAGGAAAATATGCTAAAGTAGAGGCATACCTTCTTCCATTATTCTTTTCTTCTTCTTCTTCTTCTTCTTCTTCTTGTTGCTCTTTCATGCCTCCTCTTCTTTCTCCCCTCCTTTCATTCTTTCTTCCTGACTTCTCCTCTCAGGCCCTCTTTCCCTTTCTCTTCTCAGTTCTTCCTCCCTTGGTTCCTTTCCTCTACTCTCTACTGTCTTCTTCTTGTTTTTCCTCTTTCTTTCTTTCTTCTTTTATTGCATGCTTCCTCTCGAGCCTTCTCCTCTCTTATTCTCCTCTTTTTTTTTAAAATAACCCCATGCATATTAACTCAGCCATCCTCTCTCTCTCTTCTTTATGATTACAACGTCAACATTTCTTTTATAAATTATTTACACGAATTTTGCATAAACACTCTTAGAGAATGAAGAAATATTTTGAACACTGAATATTTATTAAATAACTTACGGATTGGGTCACGGCGTGGCATCTGGCATTATTCCTAATCTTGGTCCCACACACTCACGTGTCAATATACACCAAAATACTAAAACTATCAACCTTCACCAAAAATAACTTAGCCTCTTTAAAACTCTGGTGAATGCTTGGGGTTATAATTATATAAAGTAAAGAGAGGAAAAAAAATCTATTGTATGAATCACATGCAGTCACTTTTTGAAGCGGCAAAGTCCCTTTATGATTCATATTCTGACATCACTTGGTAGGATATAGTCACGGTAGTTTCTTTGTTGAACTTGGTTTATTCAGTTTAAGCAGAGTCAAAACGATTCGATGTGATTTCTACCCAATTCAATTTAAAAATATTCTTTTAACCAATGGTTTTTTGTCTACTCAAATCCCTTCTCGGTCTCAGGAGATGGTTGGATCATTAGCTTGTATTTTAATAGGCATGCAGATAAGGTCCAAGCTTTTGGAATTGTGAAGCCGTGGAATGGGGTTGAAGTTCCGTGGGTTCGTGGGGTGATTCTAGGCTTTGGTATAAGCGTTGGGCCCTACTACTTGCTCTGGGCCTCTAGCCCAAAATTTGGCATGCCTATAAATGACTCATCTCATGACCCATAGGCCATACCCGACAATGATTACAAGTGGCTTATGTTTCAGACAACTAGTTCACTTGTGGTTTTTTTTTATTTCAGAACTAGGTCCTTGATTTTGCGGAAAGGGGTGATTGTCTAGCCTCAAAACTAGGGAACATTGTATATTTTTCTTCGTATATTCTTCTAGAAAATCTTAGGCGTCTTCCTCGTTTTAATTCGTGAATTTTTCTTCATTTTGTTATTGCCTCCTAAGTTCTCATGGCTGATGTGCATTATCCCCACCTTTTATGATCGGGGCAATGAGCTAATAAGGCCTTGAAATAATCTGGATATTTTAAAAAAGGCTTCGACCCTAATTACACAAATTGATCAATTTTATTCCTAATGTGTTCAATCTTATGGTTCTGATGATGTCAAATAGTAAGGCAGTAAAGTCATTATTTAGCATTACCTCTTAGGACGAAGGTGATGAACCTTAACCATTGGATCTTCGTCGTGTGAATATTTGATGGCTTTGCTGGAGATCTTTGACTATTGTGAATATCTTTACCGTAGGGAGGCAAAGAATTCGATGAGGGAGAAGATGAAACTAGAGAAGAAGTTTTGTTGGTTGTGGTCATGGTGATAGGTTGGTAAGGCAACAACAACACAACCTTAATGACCTTCCCTAGGTCAAGGCTTAGTAACGGATTGCAATGTAACACCTCCACAGTGACAACGTATTTTTCTTGATTGTTTCAATTTTGTGATCTTGCTTGTCTTTTTTAAGTCCAATTACAATAACCATACCTTAAGTAAAACTTTAGTGCTTCACTTGATCTTGATGATCTGTAATGTTCAAAAAAAGACTTTCTTATTAGATCATCTCTACAATAATAATCTTTAGTTTAAGCTTACCAAAATATGGTAACTTGGGTGGATTTGTCGATTTCACAATGTTATGGAGTTGAAATACGCTTGCAAGTAAAATATCCTGATAGAGCTATTGCTCAATGAGCATATATGAAGCAGATAGGTTTTTGTTGTTGATATAAGGAACATTGACTTAAAGATAGTCATGTTCCACCTCTCTAAGTTTTGATGATCATAAAATAAAGAGCGACAATTCTAAAGGATGGAGAGAACCTAAGTTCATTAAATACGTGTGGCAACCACCTACCTTATAAAATAAGTCATTAAAAAGATGACTTATTGACATGCAATGAAATAGTTGAAATGTTCAAGCGAATAATTGGAATAACTTAAAGTTTGATATGAGGATATTTGTGTTGGACTACAAAGTGGACTCTTCGTCGAGTTTTGTTGATTTAAGAAGAAGAATATTTTGCATACTTTATCTTATCTTTGTTGCTATTTATGTAATTTAAGTTTAAAGAAGGAAGTTTTATACATATAACCCTGGATTTTCACTTATTTGAAACTTTCCTTGATTCTTAGCATTTTCTTTGAACAACATGACTTCCTTAATTTCAACTCCCTTGCAGCATTTCACTGTCGTTGATAAAGTTATTTGAGAATGAACTCTCAATAATAGTCCCTTCATATGGAAATCCTCCTTCATATCCTCAGCCTGTAATTCTTCCATCACATTAGTTGCTTCAGCGCCTAACCACTTGGACGTCCATGATTGCTCCATTTACCACTTTGGAAAGTTGTTCAGCGCACACATATATGTGCATGAGATTTTGTGTTACTCAATGGAGGAGTCCATATGTTTTCAGATTGTACACCTTCTATCTGCCTAAGAAATCTAGGACCATTCAAACAATACATTCACAGTTTAGTAGCACTCGTACCTATGCAATCCTTCAAGATATTTTTCACACCAATCAAGGAGATCAAATTATGCATGCTTTATATCTCCACTTGCATTTTGACAAAAGTTTCGTAGGATACTAAGACTTCTCTTGAGGGGAGGTGAATAGAGAAGTTCTGATTTTATCTTAGTTTTAAAATTAATATGCAAACTTAGGAATATAAAAGATCGATCACAAAGACATTCAATCACAAATACTCAGAGAATTTATAGTGGTTCAGCCAATCCCGGCTTAGTCCACTCCTCAAGTTCCCCACTTGAGACTTAACCTTTGTATTCAATAACTAGAATATTACAAGCTATAAATTTACTTTGTTTGTAACCTTGAATCACAATTTTCTTCTCCTTCTAGGAGAAACTCAGAATGCTTGAAGGCAAGAGTGAACTTTGAGTACTTTATGATCTTGCTCTTGCTTGACTGAATGAAGGTTGAAGTTCTTTGTGCTTGAAGCAAAGTTTGGATGGATTCTTTACACACTCACTTGAAGCACTAAAAGTATACTAGCTCAATGAAATATTCAGTGATTTGTGAGCTACATATGGACCTTAATTTATAGTGTTAGAAGTTTATCTAAGTGTGACTAACGATTAGTAAATCTGCTGTTTACTGACAAAAGATTCGGTCTGCTAAAAATATTAAATCTGTAACGGTCGGGATAAATCGGTATTCCGAAATATTTCGGTCTGTCGAAAATACTATAAGCTCCCTTGGTCCTTGAATATCAGTGTACTGATTGATGTACCGTTTTCTCCTGATTTGGTATACCGAAAATATTCGGTATTCCGTTTTGCTTGCAGCTTCATTTCCTTTTTGAATTTCGGTGTGCCGTTTGATGTGTCGTTTTCTCCTGATTCGGTATACCGAAAATATTCGATATGCTGTTTTACATATGAATTACAAATCCTTTCTTTCTTTTCATATCAATACATTTTTATATCAAGAATACAAATGAGTGATTATTACATCTCATATGAATGTTTTACAAATGTAATACTTGAATTCTTCATATGGTCTTATATGATCATCTGTGTTTAATCACACTAAAAATTATTATCATCAAAATAAATATAAGATTTTTCAACAAGTTTGACACTAAGAGTGTGCTTGGTAAAGATTATGTAAGCTTTGATTCTCTAAGAGTTCAATATGATCTATAATCTTAATCAAATAGAATTGACATGACAGTTTCTACATGGAATCATATAAAATCAATTATTCAGATTCATGTATATTTTTAGAAAATGAAATAATCAAACATGAGTTTGATCATGGAATAATCCACTTGATTTTGGAATGAAATGTAATTTTTAAGTCGATTTTTTTATTACATTTACATGAAATATAGTAACATATTACAGAATTACTATTATATACTTCATATTGAAATAAATAAATCAAAATTCTAGATCTTCCACTAACTAACCAAACAAGATTTTTCTAGATGTGATACACTACAAGAAAAATCAAGATTTTGAACTTCTCTAAATTTTATGATTCTAGCTAATTTTAAACATTCAAAAATTTCACCAAATGCACCCTAAGATATCAACTTCTGAAGCATCTTACCAAAGAATAATATGCAATGCTAGAAGACTTGGAAGCAAACCTATAATTTTTTGAGTGGAGAACTACTGAGGAAGTCTTTATGATTCCACTAGCAGACCTTTGGCATCCATCAATCTCGAGGATCATCGTTTTATCACTGATAACCATGTTTTACATGGTGCTTCTCAAATCTCATGACTGAACAAAGAAGTAGAATGTTGTTTCTCACTCTAATGTTGAAGGTCAACTTAAAGCATTAACAATCACTACAATTGAACTTGCTAGAATTCATTGACTACTGAGTGATTCTTGGTACTTCCACTTGGACCCACTTCTTTACTTTGTGACAATATGTTAGTAGAAATTGGGAGATCCATACGGAGGAGATAAGTTCACCACATTATTGTTTAAGTCAAATCCAAACTCTTAAGAATTTAATTCCTTATAACCAAACACTAAATTCTAAAGTTGAAATCAAACACTAAAAATTATAATTCTTGGATTTGGAATTCAAACTCTCGGAAGTTTCGATTTCCATTGGAATTGGAATTGTACTTATTTTTCAATGGCATGGTGGTATTCTCTTGCAATCATCACTTGAAAGAACCAAGATCGAAATACACCCCAAATCTTTCAAATCCACAACCACCATCATGGTCGAAAATCCCAACAAGCACTCCAACATCTCCAAATAGAAATTGACAAGAAACACGCAGCCTAGGTGGCAATCTTGCAATTAAGTCTTCATAAATTTTGAAAAATATAAATAATCAAGTAAAATAGAATTACAAAAGTGTAAAAGTTTTTTTTTATACATGTTTTTTTCTTGAAAATTTGACAAATTTATCAACGATACGAGTTGACCAAGTGGAATACATGGATTTAATGAATAATTATTTATTATTTAAAATTACATATCAAAGCATATATATGTTTGAAATTCATATAAATTATTGAGAGACTTTTTTAATGTAGGTGCCTACATATAAGAAGTATGTAGACATCTTTTTAATTTTCATAAATATATAGGAGAGAAGAAATAACAGTATAGATATACTTATTAGATATCTATAAATATATAGTGAAATTTTCAATTAAATTAAATAACTATTGATCCTTGATCTAAAGGTCTTAAAATTCAACATATTTTATTAAATTTTAACCATTAAATTTTAGATTAAAAATTAATAATAAATATAACTCAAATTAAGATGAAACTTTAACACATAGTAGATTATCTTATAGATTAATTAATTATATAATTAGATTTAATTTTTAAAAATGGGAAAAAGAAAAGAAAAAGGAATGCTTGGAGGAAAAATATTCTATAAGCATCTACACAAATCATTTCTTGTAAATTATTTAACCCACATTGGCACAAAATCTTGGCCTGAACTCAACCATACTCTTATATAGGGGTGCAAACGGATCGGATATGGTACGGATATGGGTGTTATCATATCCGTATCCGTTTTCGAAATACGGATACAGATACGAATACAGATATCATACGGATAGGAAATTTACATATCCATATCCTCAAAAAACGGATACGGATACGGAACGGATAAAAAACAACTCGGATATGGATAAAAACGGATATGAAAACGGATATGAGAAGATAATCAAATAAGTACCTAAATAATCAAATTACGTTAATGATCAGAAATCATCAACATGATATAAAAAAAAGGTTGTTTTTACTTAAAAATCATGGCAGGGTTTATTGAACCAAGCACTGGACCATCACATTGACATAAGAAGTGTCCATTACTATGCCAGAATTTACAAAAGTAAATAATCAAGTAAAATAGAATTACAAAAGTGTAAAAGTTTTTTTTTATACATGTTTTTTTCTTGAAAATTTGACAAATTTATCAACGATACGAGTTGACCAAGTGGAATACATGGATTTAATGAATAATTATTTATTATTTAAAATTACATATCAAAGCATATATATGTTTGAAATTCATATAAATTATTGAGAGACTTTTTTTATGTAGGTGCCTACATATAAGAAGTATGTAGACATCTTTTTAATTTTCATAAATATATAGGAGAGAAGAAATAACAGTATAGATATACTTATTAGATATCTATAAATATATAGTGAAATTTTCAATTAAATTAAATAACTATTGATCCTTGATCTAAGGGTCTTAAAATTCAACATATTTTATTAAAGTCTAACAATTAAATTTTAGATTAAAAATTAATAATAAATATAACTCAAATTAGGATGAAACTTTAACACATAATAGATTATCTTATAGATTAATTAATTATATAATTAGATTTTATTTTTAAAAATGGGAAAAAAAAAGGAATGCTTAGAGGAAAAATTTCCTATAAGCATCTACACAAATCATTTCTTGTAAATTATTTAACCCACATTAGCACAAAATCTTGGCCTGAACTCAACCATACTCTTATATAAGGGTGCAAACGGATCAGATACGGTACGGATATGGGTGTTATCATATCCGTATCCATTTTCGAAATACGGATACAGATACGAATACGGATATCATACGGATAGGAAATTTACATATCCATATCCTCAAAAAACGGATACGGATACGGAACGGATAAAAAACAACTCAGATATGGATAAAAACGGATATGAGAAGATAATCAAATAAGTACCTAAATAATCTAATTACGTTAATGATTAGAAATCATCAACATGATATAAAAAAAAGGTTGTTTTTACTTAAAAATCATGGCAGGGTTTATTGAACCAAGCATAGGACCATCACATTGACATAAGAAGTGTCCATTACTGTGCCAGAATTTACAATTGCCATGTTACTCGGGACCAGCAAATCCCCAAATCTTCCCTCGAAATGGCAGGGGTCATGTTTGTTAGAAATATTACATTAATTTTGATGATTATTTACTTATGCATATTTTCATAAATATTATAACTTGAAAAAGATGTAAAGTGTCTTATCATGAAATCAAAAACGACATACCGGCATCAAGAGCGGCAGACCGTTTCAGCAAAAATCGGAATGTAAATCGGAACTCCGTAAAAATCTAAGTTGAACTGAAAACGGCATACCGTG
>JAMKQA010250526.1:0-16027 GCA_024699735.1 Posidonia australis | reverse complement strand
GTGGCATGACGGGGAGGTATGATACTCCTGCTGTCGTTGTGAGCACTGAGGCTCGGGTGTTGTCGGGTGTGGAGGTATGACACTCCCTCCTGAGCACCGTTTGTGGAGGACGCCCTGAGGAGGCGTACCCTATGGTAGCCAGTGCGGGTGGGACACGTGCCCCGTAGCTGGTAGCGTCCTGAGAGACAGGACAGCCTTCCCATGGAGGGGTTGGCTTCTGAGGGTTCTCTTGAGAGAAGGGAATCGTGGGACGGTGATCGCTCCTGCACAGGGTGGCTTCACCGTGGCAGCGCAGAATGCTGGGGGTCGCTCCTCGGTGGACTACGTGTAGCCAGAGTTTGGTTGCCTGGTGCCAGGCTTCACGACTCACTACGTGTGGTTTTGGCCATTGAGGGCCGTTGCTTGTGGTTTTGGGCCAGTGGAGCCCTGGTTTGTGGTTTTGGCCTGGTTTCTGAGGTTTTGAGAAAAGAGTTTGCGAAAGGAATTTAAAAGGAAAATTGATTATGATTTTGTTTTCCACAGTTTTTGTGGGGTGTGTACTGGGTGACTTTGGTCACTCATGCTTTTTCCTTGTGGTTTTGTTTGCAGGTGCAAACATGCGATTGGTTTAGCGTAGTGCATATAGTCTGGAGTCTGTTAGCCGCACACACCGGTTCCTGGTGATTAGATATTTTACTGTTTAGCTTTAGTTTTCCTGTAATTTAATTTGTTTAAATTATTGTGGAAAATTTGAGACTTGACAGTTACGTTGCCAATAGTGCTTGGTAACGAATATTTTGTTGCCAAATCTTTATAACAATTGCTCTAATTGCTAAAGATTATCGATAATGGAATTTTTAATTATTTCTGTTTCAAATTATTAATCTTTTAACATCTAATTTTAAGACACTAGGCAACATAATATCCATTGCTAAACACATATCACATGTCTATTCAAATTCTAATGACATAGTGTAGACACCATGGATTTTGCAGGTGGTTACAAATGGGTTTCGGAGACAGGACTTGAGCTACGACAGCGGTGGGACCAATTACTTTTCCCCTAAAGCACTCCAAAACACCCTAAAACACAACCAAACATTCCAAAAGTACTCAGAATCACCTAAACCTCATTCACCACAATCCCTAATCACCTGATGGTTCCAGAAGATCAGGATATAAACTCATAATCTAGCTAACAGGTTCTTTATTGGTATAGACACCTCGGTTTCTAGCTAGTATTGGCTGACGGATCCGGTAGAAAGAGCAACTGGACGGTTGCCTGGATAAACCCTAGTTCCCCGACCAAACCTATGAACCTAAGCAAAACCAGAAAACCCTCTAATTACCCTTAACTCCCATTTATCCAATTAATCCCAAAACCCAGCCCGTGTGCTCTGGCCCAATGACACGCACGGCCCACATGCATGGCCCAAGCACGCATCAGGGCCAAGGCAACACTACTGGCGCCGACTGAGTTGTCGCTTTCGTCGTACAAACCTCGTACATCGTACGAGCGATGTTGCACACGAAACCACGACATGTCCCCCGACGTGCCTGACATCACCAGATCTTTCCCACGCCCTGTCTCCACCATCACCCTGCGTCGCTCCTGTCGTCATGCAAAGCCTGCAACGACGTCGACAAACCACACCCTGCAACCATGCCCTGTCATTGCCATCGCCATCCCACTTCACCTACCACGACAGAGTCACGACCAAAACCATCCCAAGCACCTTCAACCAATTCACCTAGTGCATTCGCGAGAAGGAGAGCGAGGAGAGACCTGAGAACAACCTCTTCAGAGACGGAGAACCCAACATCCGAGCCACCTAAGACTTCTCTTCCTTGCCACCAAGGGAGCTCCCTAGCCAACTTCCGAGTCTTCTTGATCCCCTCTGACCGATCTTCCTCCCACAGACAGCCGCACCTGCCACTCTCGCCGAAGCCCATTGCCTGTCGACGCCGGCGGCATACACAAGCCAACAACAGGTGACAATTTTTTCCATCTCATTGAAGGATAATCTAAGAGTGTGCATTTCACTTTCTTGCATCTTTGCTTGCGGTTTTCCCCATCATTTTGTTGCATCCCGCATTTCTCCCCACTGATGATCAGACCTCGCCGGCGTGAGCCTCAAGCCCTTGAACGCTTGGCTCGACCTATCCCGACAGCGTCTCTCCTCCCCCTCTCACTCTACAAAGCCACAGAGCCGTCCTCCCTAGCTGGAACCTCCTGCGGAGGCTCGCCGGAGGGAGGCCGGTGTTGATGGGTTGAGGAGGATATCCCCTTGCATCTCATAGGTTTTCTAGCATCGTGGTAGTGCCCCTGAGCTCCCAGGTGGCCCTCGTCGTCTGGTAATGCTCTGCCTTCTAGGGAGGGGACGATGAAGGAGGAAGGTCTGATCTCCTATTTCACGCACGTGCATCGATAGCGCCCCACATGCGCGGATCGATCAAGGCGTGCACATGGTCAAACTCTACAAAGCCCAGGGCCTCATCTGTTCTAAATGTTTCACCTTGCATTGTTTTTATCCTCTGGTTTACTTGAAGCACTTGTTTTCCGTTGTTTTAGTTTTCCGCACATAATGGATTCTCGATTTTAGCCTATATTAACCTCCGCATTTTCATTTCGATTGCATTTTGTTGGCCCTCCATTGTAATGCCTGTGTGTTGTGGATATGGCAATGATGGCAAACGGCCATGGCATCTTTAGGAACGCACGTCTGGGCTGCGGGAGCGATGTGCGTGTGGCACATGCGTGAGTCATCCAGGGATATAGTCTGGTTCAGCCTAGCCAGTGGGTCCACCTGATTTCCATCTTGTGTTTTGTTTGTCGTTTCCCATTTCGATTATGCTTTTCTTTTAGTTTGGTTTGTTTCCTTAATCATGTGATTTATTTCTCTTGCATCATCCATAACCCCATTAATCAGCATCCAAGTGCCTACATTTTCATGCACACGAGTGAGATTCTGAAAAAGACCGACTCGTCGGGCGTGTGGGGGTGCCTAACACCTTCCCCTAGCGTAATAGAAGTCTTTATCCTTTCTCCGGTTCGCAATGATTCGTGTGTCCAATCCATTTGGCATGAGTCATCTTATTTTGCATTCGATTTCGAGTTTTGATTTTCCGATACGGTTTTCCTCATCTTCTCGTTTTAAATAGACTAGGTGGCGACTCCATGTTTTTTTTATTTTCACACAGTTTTTCGATGTTTTCGAGTCATTTCTTTTGTCCTCGGAGCCACCAGATTCGCCGTGACCGTACCGACTCCCATGAGGTCCTGATCGCGTGGGGAGCGCGGTTCCTCTCCACCGGCATGGTCACAATTGGATTACGCGAGAATTGCTCGCGAACCCTAGAGACGAATAGATCGATGGTTAGGACCGTTGGACGAATTTGGCGAATCGAGTGGCGAAGAACATTGGTGATGTGTCCTGTTTCAGTGTAGAGGGTGCAAAAGTCATTTGCTCACACCATCTCATCCAAACTTTGGCATCGACGACCAAGATTAATCTGAGACACAATCTTTAACTTCCAAGGACCATCGTGCCCCTATTTAAACATTAAATTCACCAATTGTAGTCGTCGAAACCCATCGCCGTCGTCTATCTCCAACTGTTACTTATCCACAGCTTCAATTTGAAGCTCTTGCCTATATAAACCCATCTGTGCCATGCAAGAGGGGCATCGCCATTAATCACGATCTTCCTAGCGAAATCCTCGCTCCCAAGTGCTCCTAGCTCCAATCTAGGCAATCTCTCATCCGACTTCGACTACTGATTCTTCCAGTGGATCATTCCACCAGCAAATTCCCAACGTCTAAAGCCATAGCACAGCTAGAACGGAAGATGTTCAAGCATTCCAATCATCTGGCTAGCTCCTCCACGCACAAAATCACATTGTAGTCCCACCTCTCGTCGTCGGTTGTTCCGCTGTTCCGCCGACGCTGCACGAGCTTTGAGAAGTCCAAGGCGAATCCTCGAAGCTCCACAGGTAAGTTCCTAATCCTAATAGTGCTTTCTACATGAGTGTATGTTGCATCGTTCTGGTTTTCCACCTTTCTTCTTCGTCGTTTCCGTCGATCACCAGAATCATTGGTGATGAAGTGGTTCTTCTCTTTTGTGATGTGCTCGAACTTTAGACAAGGTCAGTGACCTTCAAATTCAACATGACCACGTCATGGGAGCCTTCCTTCCTTCTTCCTCCACCGTGATAGGCCAAACTGTATCTCTTGTCGAAGTTTGGCCGAAGTTTGGACAGAAGATCCAAAGGAAGCGATCTAGCATCCCTTCTTGATGTGATCTATTTCTTTCTTTGCTCTGGATCTTTTCCTCGCCGAATCGACCTTCTTGATGTGATCATCGGACTCGAACAGAGTACGACGGCATGAGCTCCGATGAGCTAGATGGGAGGAATAATTCAAGGCATAATTTAGTGTTTGAAATGTATGATTCTACTCCATTGGATCCGCTCTTTCTTTTCCTAGACTTTGTTTTATCTCCCTTGCCTTGCCTAAGCTCGTCGGCCCTGCATCATGGCCGATCGTCGCTCGCGTCGACGAATTAGACGGGAGGGGAGGATTCAGAATGTTTTCATGAATTTTAAGTGCATGATCTTGTTCTTGTTTCTCCGTTCTTGCTTTCTTGATCAAGTTTCGAACATTTCTTTTCGATTTGATCAATATTTCAATTGAAGTTTACTTTCTGGACTGACAAAGGATCACGCGAGACTTAGCGATGATTCGTGTCGACTATTCATACGAACGGATCATTGACATGAATCTTGTTGATGGTTCAGCCTGACAGTTCTATCAGATGAATCATAGTGGCAAGAATTGCAGACGTGAAGTCCAAAATCCAGACAATTACAGAACTCTTTTCTATTTTCTTGCTCTACCTTTCTTCTAGTCTTCTGATCATTGTTTTGATTTCAGATGTTCTTTCTTTTATACATCTCTATTCATCGCCCAAGAGCGTACATTAATTGCCGTTCTCATGCCTACATTGATTTTCAAGTTGATTCCTTTTCCCGAATCTTGTGATTTCCACTTTTGCACACTCTTGCTTAAGTTGTTTAGTTTTTCATTTGAATTTTTCGTCTCATTTATTGCATTTATTTTGACATGACATCAAGTACACATTCTAAATTAGGCGATCATGTATTTGCATTTATTTCATAAGCGAGTGACAAGTCAAGAAGATCGAATTCTTAAGCGCATGAGGATGACTAACGCCTTCCCCATACGTAACAAGAATCTTTACCCTTTCTTTGACTCGTAATGACCAACGTATAGTAATTCATTAACAAGGAGTATACATTCACATTCATTGGCATTCATGCATAGTTTTTCGTGATTTATCACATTTTGGTTTTCCTCGTCTTTCCGTTAAATAAACTTGGTTGCGACTCATTTTTCTTATCATTTCCTTTACTTAATTTTGGTGTTCTCGAGTTGAGTATCCTTTTTCGAATTCACCACATTCGTCGTGACCTTACCGATTCTTTTTTTTACATGTAGATATCTGACATGGACTAATTGCCACATCATCTTTCAACAAAAAACTCTGTTGCAAACTAACACATGATTTCTTTTTTTTCCCCCTTTGACAATAAATATTTCATTGCAAGCCTTTTTCCATAAAAAATAAATCATTTCTAGTTATAACAAATCATTCTTATAAGCTATAAGAATTGAAACATGATATAAAATCCATAAATTTTAATTTATTAGCTATTATGTAAAACCAACACATAAAAGACTTATAAGAAATCAACACGCTTAGATATTCTATTAAATCATTTTGTAGTATCTCACAACAAAGTCTATAATTCAAAACCACAAGTCTTGAACATATATTCTCAAAATCATAATCGCATGTTCAAAAATAATTCTAAAGAAAGGTTCACACAATAACTGAAATAAACAAAAATAATTCTTCTTAAATATTACCTTCACCATTGATGACAACATTATATAATCTTTGATCACTATGAAAGAAAGAAGAATTATATATGAGAGACCTTTCAACATCAATTTTACTTAATACCATCTCCATATAATAATTTATTCCATGATGTAACAACCCCCAAGTCGCTATCATTAAACCTAACTATAAATTTTCATTTAATTATTTATTTTATCTTTATTATTAATCAACAATTACACTAATAATACAGCTAAGGCTAAGTACTCTTAATAGTAAAATAAAACTACTAAACAACAGAAATAAAACTAAACTAATACTCACCTGGATCCGTGATGTACAGCGACGTGACTCCTCCTATAAGCACTAGCAACTAACAACTACTATCCCGTACCTGCCAAAACACACAAAACAAAGTACACGTGAGTGACCACTCAACAACCACCCAATATGCACTCCACCAACAACTCGGCAACCTATGTAGAGGGCAACCAAGCACAAGTATCACACCTGGATGTCTTTAAACCAAAAAGACAATCTATCGACGCCCAACACACAAACACTGGCATCTCTCTTGGATGCTGCAACACGAAATCAGTCAGTCTACCATTGCCCGATAAGCCACAAAATCATAAAACCATGTCTTTAAAACCATTCTTCTCTTTTCCTTTTTAAAATCTTTTATGCATGCTTGAGATGACCACTATTGCCAAGTCAAGCCCAAAAGTCACACTAAAGTACGACTACAGAGTCTCTACTCTGTACAACATGGTCCCCTCTTGACCCAAGCATAACACCAAGCCACGGAACCTCAGCTCCTAAACCACAGAGCCACTGCTCCCAAAACAACAGAGCCACCACTCCCAAAACACTACGTCTCAAAAGGCACCAAAATCACGACCTCCTCTAGGCTCAATGCCTGATTTCCTGAACCAAGACTCTGCACAAAACATAAGCACAAACAGTGTGTCAAACTGCTCGACGCCAAGCAGACAACACTGGTGATTAACCTATAATTCATGCATATTTTATTCCCATATTTGTCTATTTTGTATATAAATAATATTACTCGATGTGCTTTGTGCAAATTTTACAGAATTTGAGGACTTAAAAAGAATCTAGGAAAAATAAAGGGGAAAAGAATAATTGTGTCAGAAAAGAAAAGATTTTTGTATAGAAAATTCTAGAGCTATGTCAAGAGGTCAAACACATATTTTCCATGTGCCTAAATACTAACAAATATCAGTCAAGCTGTGGAAAAAGTCAAAGAAGATCCTAGATTACATTGACACCTCTTAAGCACTCAGAAGCAGATCCGACGTTTTCCAAACACTTGCACAAAATATTTTTGACTTGGTCTTCTTTAGATAAGATTCTCAATTGTAAATATCTTGTATTCAAATTTCAAGATTAAATTTTGTATTCAGATTTGTCTCTGACATATGCAAGTCCTTGTAAGCCTATAAAAGAATCCCTTATGTAGATCTATGGATCCCCAACCAAGCAAGAAAGGAAGAAAGGAAACAAGGTTTTAGTCTCTCTTTCTTTTTTTCTATTTTGGGAGATCCTGAAGATCATCAGTGTAATCTCCTAAAATACAAGAAAAGAAAGAGAGTCTAAAACCTTACTTCTATAAATCTACATAAGGGATCCTTTTATAGACTTACAAGGACTTGCATATGTCAGAGATAAATCTGAATATAAAATTTAATCTTAAATTTTGAATACAAAATATTTACAAGTGAGAATCTTATTCAAAGAAGATTAAGTCAAAAATATCAGATGCATGTGCTTGGGAGGTATCGGATCTACATCTGAGTGTTTGGGAGGTGTGCATGTCATCTAGGATCTTCTTTGACTTTTTCTACAGCTTGACTGATATTTTACTAGTATTTAAGCACATGGAAAATATATGTTTGACCTCTTGACATAGCTCTAGAATGTTCCATACAAAAATCTTTTCTTTTCTAACACAATTATTCTTTTCCCCCTTAGTTTTTGTAGATTCTTTTTAAGTCCTCAAGTTCTGCAAAATTTGTACAAAACACTTAGAGTAATATTATTTATATACAAAATAGACATATATAGGAATAAAATATGCATGAATTATGAGTTAATCATTGATTGTGCCATTTCCAAGGCAACATGGTTGTATATTTTAAATTACTCAAAGAAAAAAAGACACAAATAATTTAATTTTGTATTAAATATATGTGTAAAACTCTACCATGGTTATATTATCACTCCCATATGTTTTATCTATCTCTTCAAAAATTGTAGATAATTTACTAGTATCCTTCAACCAAAAAATAAAAAAGATATAGTCAAAAATTTGAGCAAAACAAGAAATAAGAGAAACTAAAAAATTATAATTATTACTGGTCATTTTATACCCAAGTTGTGCAAATCCTTGTGATCTAGACCTATGATTCATAGTCCTCTTCTTTTGACTTTCTTAGCTACTTCCTGAATTAAATAAATTTTTTAAATCCATTAGATCAGGCTAAAGATAAACTTGTCATGATTAAATTTTATGGAACTTGATGTGTCTCTTGTAAAGTTCTATTTTTAAAGGTAAATTGGTAGATAAAGGACTTTTCAAAGTTTCATGTACTAATAAAATAAATATTGTACCTTATTATGTTTGTTGTCCCACTTTTCAACCATATTCATGAATTGTCGAGGTTGAACTCTACTTTTAACCAATTTTGCTAACATAAGACTTATTTGATCCTCTCCTTTGTATTCAACAAAAGGAGTATAACATTGTGTCTTCACATGTGCTCTATATCCTTTGACATGCTCTTTCAAAAGGTAGAATACATAATTCCAACTATTCTTATGTCCACCTAGATCATAATCTTTCTGTCACAAAAAAATAGATATAAAAGCAGAAGAATCGCAATTATATATCTAATTCAAACTGAAATGAATTCAATGTTGACTCTACCATTATACCTAATAAAGTTAAAACTCATGTTGAGAATATTTAAGCATAAAAACAGTAAGAACACTCATGAAATAGGTCCCACTTGTATTTAGTCCCTAATGTAAGACCCACCATTAGCACATTAGAAGTGCTCATTCCATTCCAATGATGAACAATACCAGTAGAAGTAAGCAATAGAAAGTATAAAAACAATTTCGAAGTATGGTCAATCAATGCTAGTTATAATCTATAACTCAGGTGCTTCAAGGTGATTTCATGTTAACCCTAGGCACTTCTTACAAATCTCATGCATGTCAAAATTTTGTTGGTTTGATCTGTTTGGAGAGAGGTCCAAATTGAATTTATTAGTCCCACTTTGAACTTCAAAGCTTAAAAAGTAGAGAAAATTATGCTACCAGTACAAACTCTTTATCTACAAATAATTACATATGACAAGTCCAATAAAATGTAAGAGAGAAACATTGATGTATATCTATATGGAATCCACTTACAATCTAAGGTTTCTTTGGATGATAAGTATCTAGAAATTTCCAATCGCAGCTAAAATAAATAGATGACATCTTGAAACGACGTGTGCAGAAGTATTATCATATGGATTTTGATAGAAATATGATTTTTCATTATTTTCAGAAGTAATATTTGCAATTAGGTGAACAATCCATCAAGTTCTTGGGCCTCCCCCAAAATCCATAAGATCTTATGGTTTTGGTTCCAACTGCTTTGTAAAGAAGTAGAACAAACAATGTTCCATTGTTTAGATATATAAACTTAAAGATGAAATATATCAATTTTAGAGAGGTACTAGAAATAACATTTCAGGAATCAAAACAAAGATGCAAATTGCATACCAGATCAAATGTTTCCACATAACTTGTTGCATTTTCACCTTCAATAGGAGGCAATAATATTGCAATCAATAAACAAGGACAAAGAGCATTGCCAGTAACCCTCAGATAATAGATCCAAAATGAATGGTTGTTTAAATGAACAAATTGTAATGTTTAGGTCATTATGCCTAAAATACCTGTCTATCTGTTTGGAATACCCAAGAAATGAGACTAAACTGAAAATCAATATAGTATATTCTTCCTTCATAGCAACCAACCACAACCTACAAATTTTGAAACCACATGCAAAATGATTAGGAATTAGTCAAGAAATTCATGAAAATTCATATTTACTTTTTATCTAGAGACTATAAGAACCTAACAAAAAAGGAACAGGGACCTGAGAAAAATAACTGCAGAACATTCAAACCTGTCTTCTAGTTTCACCTCCCAACAAACATCTCCACTAATGGATTGCATGAAAAGAAATTAGGAATTTATAACCGCAAGTTCATGGTATTGTAAAACTTTTATAGTGTCACTTTACGAAAGGGTTCACTACACAAGCTGAAGTACATATGATTATCCAGAATAGTGACACCTAAGATTCTAAGCCATAATATATACTCGAATGATATCTGATAAGACGTTGTACTCAATTATTTTGTATTTGCATTATAAAAAGAATGAAACAAGAAACAACTTGTAAGTCCTAATGGTGTAGACTATGCACGAGCAATCCAACCTACACCTTAACAAAGTACCAAACCTCTACATTTATGAAAAACACTATATTTGATTTTTAAGGGGCTTAACCCCTAAAACATAATAGCCATATAAGAACAAATGTTTTACTAGAAAAACTGCAGGGTAGTATGACAATGTAGCTACATATTTCAGTATGCTACATCTGAATATTTTTTTTGGGCAGAAAAAGTAACCTTTATTAAATTAAAGATAGGTTACAAACACAAAAACTACAAAAAAACTAAGGATAAAATTCAAAGTCATGAGTACTCTAGAGCAAACACCATGCTCCGTTATTCCAAAAGAATAACAACCCGTGGAAGAAATATAACTAACAAACACACCTAGAAAGAAATAACAAGGGATGGCAGTCATGCAATGAACACCACTATTGGAATAAATTCTCTCCTAAATCCTAAAAACCTGACCTTTGCAGGAAAAAAGAGAAAGGAGAGAGACTTTATTCAAGTACTCGTCCATAACAGGATACAACTGGCTAACAAGAGCAAGACTAGAAAGCATCATTTGATTTTCTGGAGTCGTATGGAGAGAATATCTCATCTATCCATATTACAAATTCCAGGTAACTCAGTAGACATATCACCAAAAGAATAATATATGGAATCTGCCTCCAAAGTCTAATATAATATCACCCAAAATCTTCCTCCAAATTATCAGGATTCTTGGGCAATTTTCAAGTAACAAACTCTTATCAGATTAGTCCCCACCAGATTTTGTGTAGGAAAATGTGAGTCCCCTTGAAGACGTCATGATAGTAATCAAAATAAAATAAAATAAAATGCTATAAAAAAATTAGATAGCCATTGCTTTGACATTACAAGTGAAGTGAAAAGTTTATCCAACCTTCCCATACCATCCTCCTTGATCAATGGATGGGAAAAAAATCAAACTGAAAGTTGCAACTGCATGTCAATAAAGGGTCACTTTTACATATAGTTGCAACTATCGTGATCATTTGACTTTAATTTCCTTTTTCATCTCGTTGTTACCAATATCCCACTCTTGGAAAATGGGTAGAGCGCTCTATGACCATGGAGTGATCTATTAATAGACTTTACTAGGAAGAACCTTATAGATCATTAATAGAAGTTCATGCTACAATACAGAAATTGTTATTTGCATAAAGTAGAACACAGGTTTAACATGGTGGCATACATCACATCAATGCCGAGTTTTGCTGACACTAATAATCACTAGTGTATATTCTATTAGAATTATCAAGTAATAATACCAACAACTACTAAGTTTTGGCAGCTTCCTTCAAAGAGTAAAGCATAAACTTATAAAAAAAAGATCTAAACCACAAACTTGAAGAAAACAGGTCAATCCTATAGGCTTCTTTTCCATAACATGAGATCACAAAAATGACTCTGGAATTCTAGCAACAGAAGCATGACTAACTAGAAACAAGAAATAAGAATAGTCATTCAGAAAAAAATTATTACAGCATGTACCTCAAAACATTGACACAAAGGAAAAGAAGCGAATGTGATCCAACGAGTAAGTGGATATGACCATCCTTTATCACAAGTAAAGGTGACCCATCAACACAAGAATGTAAAGGAACTTTCCACAGTTCCTGCTTAAAGTCGTTTGCTCCCCTTGCAAGTTCAACAGTGCAACAAGCAACATGTAGATTATTCAAACTAGATGTTCCATCTATGAACTGGTTACAACGACTGAATGAGCATGCCCACTCTTTAGGGAAGCCGACTGTCTAGAAAGCAACATCACTAGGGTGGGAATGTCTTGGATAAGATGATGTGCACGGAGAGTGTGCACAGCTGCACAGGGCTGTAGAGTGGCGAAGTGTGCACGACCACAGGGGACTGCGAACTTACGGAGTGTGGAGGCGGATCACGGATGGCTGCGAGGCGAAGGAAGATGCAGAGGTGATGAAGACAAGGAACGACGATAAAGAGGTAGAGGAGCGGCGAGGGAGTATCGACATGGAGACGTAGATGTGGTTTTGAGAGAGTTTTGACGGATGATTTTGTATTTTTAACGCGAGGGAAGATCGACACAGGATTTAGTTAGGATTTTTAGGAGGATGATCAAGGATTTTTAGAACGAGGGGAGGGGAAAGGGGGAGGATTTAGCGGAGGAATATTATTTTGGATTTCGTTTGGGATTTTGTAATGTTAATTTTATTTCTAGGATTTTTTTGAATAAGTCTGTTAGATTACAATGATATGGCATTAAGATGTGCTTTATAGTAATGATGTGACATTAAGATTTATTTCGCAATGGAATCATATAAATTTTAAAATGAAAATTTTAATTGTCAGACTGTTTTTCCATCAAGAATTTAGAGAGAATTCCCAAACAACAACAAATTCGTTGCAAACAACATTTGACAATATATTCTCTTGTATTAGTTTCAGAAGAGTTCCTGAGCAACGGAGGGTAACAAAATTTTTGTTGGAAATTACAGATTTTATAACAAATATATTCCGTTATCAAATCATTGTTGTCTATAATCAAATTTCTTGTAGTGACAATGTTATCAAATTGGAAATATTCCTCAAAAGTAAATAAAAAAATTAGTTAAACATATAATTAGAGATGAACAATCTTTTATTTTCTTTCTAAAAGTAAATATTTTAAAGAATATGTACAAAATGCTTTAAATCCATAATTTAAGGGTACAAAATACTAAAACAAATCTTATTTATAAACAATTTAATAAAGATAAGTTAAAATTAATTCAAACTTTAGGTAATTTAAAATATAAAGTACCATTAACTTCTAATGTTTAGACTAATCCTAATATTTTTTTTTATTTGTGTGTTACTTTTCATTATGTTGACACTGATTGGATTCTTCAAAAAGAATTATAGCTTTTCAAATGTTTGAACATCTATACAGTAGTTCCATAATTTATAATGCTTATGTAGCAATTTGTCGTGAATATGGTAATAATAACAATATTATTTTAATTTGTTTTGATAATACTAGTAACAATATTAGTGCTATTGAATATTTAAAAATACATTTAAACCTTCATTAAATGAAATTTTATTTCATTGTAGATGCTCTTGTCATGTAATAAATTTAAAGGTATGTTTATGGTACTCACGTAGGTACAAAAATCTTGATCATTCATCCAAACATATGGATGATGAGATTTATAGTTACAAATAAACAATAATAACTACTAATAGGTATTTACAACTTTGTAAAATAACTCCATAGGTACTATAGAATTTTCCATTAAATTGTCCAAGATGGTGTAACACATATTAGGGAACATTTAGAAAATATAAGAAAAGTTCTTTTGTTTATTCAATGTTCCACAAGTAGATATCAAGAATTTAGAAAATTATGTTTGAAAAATAATATTAGACCTAAAAAATTTAAGATGGATGTCCAACATAGATAAAATTCAATATAGGATATGTTGAACTTATGCATTAGTTATAGTAAAATAATTATTTTATTTTTTAATGAGAAAAATATTGATCCTAATTCTTGAAAATGACTGGTTTAATTGTAAAATAATAGATGATTTTTTATAACCTTTTTATGAAACAATATTATCATATAAAAGAAAATATTGTCATACTTCTTCTTATTGTCATACTTCATTTAGAATAGATCAAATTTTCTCATTGATCAAACTAAACAAATTTGATCTACAATTCAAGACTTGATCTACCAATTTGATCTAAATTTGATCTAAAATTCTTGGAATAAGTTGTAAAATTATCTAGTGGATTTAGAAAATGTTATATATATTGGTTGTGGAATTCTTGGAAATGGAATTCATTGGAAAAGGTTATATGTATTCAGCAACAATTCAACTTGTTTTTCTCACTTTCAATTTCTTGCTCATTCTCCACTATCCTATTATCATAAATTATCTTATTGTAATGTGATACTTAAATCACCTTCCTTTTCAAGTGTCTTCATGTTTTTTTTTCAATCTAGATATCTTATCATTTCTTTCTTTTGTAGCAAAAATATTTTATCATCATAATTGGATGTATACACGAGTCGTGAATGGAAAAATATGTATATATTTTCTGTATAGCATTCAAAAGTTTATAGAATTGACAATGTTTCATTGTCACAGTGGCTAGGAGAACTTTAAACTCGCCACAGGTCCCGGATTCGAATCCTGGGGCATGCATAAAAATTCACCTAAACCGATAACAAAAAAAAAAAAAGTTTATAGAATTTACATATAGTCAAGGTCTAGGTATTGTAAAAAGGAATGGGAGGATTATATGTCTTTGTAAAAAAATGTATATTACTGAAACAACAATTGAGAAGGGGTGTAGAAATATATTTCTATAAAAAGGAATTTATGGAAGGCTACAAGTATTGGTTTAAACATGAAGAGACCTTTCAAAGTCATGGGAAAGTTACTTCTATTAGTATGGATCTCACTATGGATATGGTGATAAACGTGGCAGGTTCTGATTTCGACGCATTTGCTGATGAAGAGCCACATAGGGAATCTCAAGAGTTTTAAAAGTTGTTAAGGAAGGTGGAGGAGTCATTGTAGTCAAGTTGCAAGAATTACACAATGTTATCGATAGTGTCTGAGTTATTGACTTTGAAGATTAACTACAACATGACAGATAGTTGTTTTGACGTCGTGATAAGTAAAATTAAGAAAATGCTATCGGAAACTCATGAATTATCGAAGAACTACTACATGATGAATAAGATGATGAGAAATATGGAATTAGCAAAGATGAAGATTGATGCTTACTCAAAACATTACGTATTATACTACGAAGAACACGAAGATAAATTAGAGTGTCCAGAATGTCATGAATCCCATTACAAAAGTGACTCAAAGATACGTGTACCTCAGAAGGCACTTCGTTATTTTCCTCTAGCATCGAGACTGAAAAGGTTGTACTATTGTAGAGAAATGGAAAAAGATATGCATGACATGTAGATCATAGACAAAACGCTAATATGGAACATCAGTCTGATACCAAGTATTGACAAGTCCTGAAGGAGTCATTCCCTTCATTTACTGTAGAAAACCATAGTATTGTTATTGTTGGGGATTCATGTCACAAATTAAATCAATCAATCACAAGAACACCAAGATTTACGTGGTTCGGCAAGGCCTACTCCACGGGCAGAGAAAGAGAGAGGTGGTGTTGCATTATGAAAGAAATCGAAAGAGCGCATACAAATGGTTAAGGCCTTGGGTATTTATAGAAGTTCCCGGACCATAACCATAAGGGCAATTTGGTAATTACCCTTTTACAAGTCAATTCTAACAAATCTCCACCTTGACTTGGAAAAGCAAAACCTGAAATAGGTACAAGTCAAAGATAGGATAAGTAACAACAGCAACCTCTCTCAAAGAAATCTCTCTCTGCCAAAATAGACTCTTTTCACAAGCCACAGAGTCCAACCAAGTTCGTACAATGAGTGAACTTGGTCAAGGGTAAAGATTTTGTCATCATATCAGCTGGATTATCTGTAATGGGAATTTTCTTCATAGTAACTGACCCCTGTAGAATAATATCACGTATAAAATGATATCTAATATCAATGTGCTTCGTCCTTTCATGATGAAGTTGATCTTTCGCCAAATGAATAGCACTCTG
>JAMKQA010250479.1:0-11838 GCA_024699735.1 Posidonia australis | reverse complement strand
GTATTGGGTGACTTAGATGTCACTCACGCGTGCTGTGTGTGTTTCAGGTGCAGACCGTGTGCAGCCAGTTTCCGGTGCAGGAATCGGAGTTTCTAGCTACGCATCGAGATCCTAGAGGTGAGTCTGGTTACAGTCTTTTTATTCTGTGATTTGTGTAATTAGACTTGTGATGCTATTGTTTGGTAGCGTGTCCGGGTTCGGAGCGTTACATTAACATAATCCTCTATTTTTGCATATTATGCTAATCTTGTCTTCAGCATTCTTAAGCATGTTCGATCCCTGAATTGGTTAGATATTCTATTTCCTACAAGTTCCAAGTCCTTAAATTTTTTATGGTGTATACTAATTATACCTTGTGTAAAGCTTGATAATGTTTAAATTTTTGCCTTTGATTTCTAATCATTGTGCTTTCTTCTCTTTTCTTGCCAAATCATAATTTGAATGTCCAAACAGTATTTAATTACTAGTCTTGCTTCACGGGAAAATATGAATTTCTAGTCACTGAATTGCCCCATCACCTTAATTATGCCCTCCGATATTATTTGGTTTCTTGTACCTAAATGCAGATGGAAATTTCATAGAGATATGCAGAAGTTGGATCTATTGTCAAAATCCTTTGGCTTTGCCTTTCTTTTATGCAATTTGATATTCTTACATTGTTAATGTCTCTCAGTAGATGAACAAAACAGATAAATTTACTATGTTTAGTGGAGGGTTAGTATTAGTCATACTATAGAATTGAGGAACTAATAAGAAGCACTTAGCTTGCACGATTGTTATTTGCTTGTATTTTTCATAAAAAGTGGTCCATCTGTTTGGTCATGAGTCTCATTACATGTTGTCTCAAGGATGTTCTTTTCTTACCAAATCATAGTTTGAATGCCCAAACAATATTTAATTACAAGTCTTGCTTCGCAAGAAAATATGTATTTCTAGTCATTGAATTGTCCCATCACCTTAATTGTACCCTCCAATATTATTTGATTTCTTGTAACTAAATGCAGATGAAAACTTCATAGAGATATGCAGAAGTTGGATTTATTATTAGATCGACGCAGCGTTTGTGGGACGGAATTGTTGATGCAGCTCCTATGCTAAATCTTCTTGCATCTTTGGTTGGTTTAAGTTAGTTCTCGTACAGTAAGTACGCCACCATAATTTGGTATCGCAAGTGAGGAACATGCTGGCTGAGGTTACCTTCTCCGACTTTGGAGTGTGGGTAGGCTTGAAATACATCTTAATGTCTCATAGGAAATTCTCGAGTTCTTTGGTGTGATTTTGTCTTTCTTTTATGCAATTTGATATTGTTACATTGTTAATGTCAATTAGTAGGTGAACAAAACAAGTAAATTTATTGACTTTGTTTAGTGGAGGGTTGGTATTAGCCATTTTGTAGAAGCCTGGAACTAATAAGAAGCATTTAGCTTACATGATCCTGTTATTTGCTTGTCTTTTTTATAAGAAGCAGTCCATCTGTTTGGTCATGAGTCTCATCTGTTTGGAGCATGCTGGTCAAAGTCGCTTTCTTCCACTCTGGAGTGTAGGTAGCCTTAAAGTACATCTCAATGTTCCATAGGAAATTCTCAAGTTCCTTGGTGTGACTTTGTCTTTCTTTTATGTAATTTGATATTCTTACATTGTTAATGTCTCTCAGTTGATGAACAAAACAAATAAATTTACTATGCTTAGTGGAGGGTTACGATTAACCATACTGTAGAAGCAAAGAACTAATTAGAAGCATTTAGCTTGCACGATTCTGTTATTTGCTTGTTTATTTCATCAAAAGTGGTCCACCTGTTTGGTCATGAGTCTCATTACATGTTGTCTCAATGTTCTTTTCTTGTCAAATCTTAGTTGGAATGTCCAAACAGTATTTAATTACAAGTCTTGCTTCATGAGAAAATATGTATTTCTAGTCGTTGAATTGTCCAATCACCTTAATTATATCCTCCAATATTATTTGATTTCTTGTACCTAAATGCTGATGGAAATTTCATAGAGAGATGCAGAAGTTGGATTTATAGTCTGATGGACTCAGTGTTGGTGTGGCTTTGTCTTTCTTTTATGTAATTGATATTCTTACATTGTTAATGTCTCTCAGTAGATGAACAAAATAGATAAATTTACCATGTTTAGTGGAGGGTTAGTATTAGCCATACTGTAGAAGCAAGGAACTAATAAGAAGCATTTAGCTTGCACGATTCTGTTATTTGCTAGTCTTTTTCATAAAAAGTGGTCCACCTGTTTGGTCTTGAGTCCCATTACATGTTGTCTCAAGGATGTTCTTTTCTTACCAAATCATAGGTTGAATGTCCAAGCAATACTTAATTACAAGTCTTGCTTCACAAGAAAATACGTAGTTTAGTCATTGAATTATCCCATCACCTCCATAATTTGGTATCGCCAATGGGGAACATGTTAACTAAGGTTATCTTCTTCGACTTTGGAGTGTGGGTAGCCTTGAAGTATGTTTCAATGTTCCATAGGAAATTCTCGAGTAAATTTGTGTGACTTTGTCTTTCTTTTATGCAATTTGATATTCTTACATTTTTAATTTCTCTCAGTAGATAAACAAAACAAATAAATTTACTGACTTTGTTTAGTGGAGGGTTAGTATTAGCCATACTGTATAACCTGGGAACTAATAAAGGCTTTTAGCTTGCATGATCTTGTTATTTGCCATTCATTTTTATAACAGGTGGTCCATCTATTTGGTCTTGAGTCTCATCGATTTAGAGCATGCTGGCCAAGGTCACTTTCTCTGACTCTAAAGTGTGGGTAGTCTTGAAGTATGTCTCAATGTCTCACAGTAAATTCTTGAGTTCCTTGGTATGACTTTGTCTTTCTTTTATGTAATTTATTATTCTTACATTGTTAATGTCTCTCAGTCGATGAACAAAATAGATATATTTACTTTGTTTAATGGAGGGTTAGTATTAGCCATATTGTAGTAATTAGGAACTACTAAGAAGCATTTAGCTTAGACGATCCTGTTATTTGCTAGTCTTTTTCATAAAAAGTGGTCCATCAATTTGTCTCTCATTGCATGTTGTCTCATGGATGTTAATCATACTTCTATTATTTTTGGATTGTTCTTCTTTTCCTAAGAATTGGATCTTTAAAATTTATTATGAATTTTGCTTTTAAAAATTATAGGTTCTGATTAATGGCATCAAGGTGAAGCTGCAAATGAATGCACTGACGTAATTGATCTTCCAACAGGTCAAGAGGAAGATGATGACATAGTATGTGAAAATATGCATTGGAATGGTCCTGACACGGTTAAGTACACCATTGACAGAGGAATATGGCTTGTCTACTTCCTTTATTGTTGAAGTCATGTTATGTGCTTGTAGTGTTAGGCTAACTATGTTATTGTGTTTATAATTAACATGTTATTGTAGTTAATTGTGTTAAAATAAAGTTATGTTCATTAATTATGAATCTCATAAATATTTTAAAATAATTAAAAAAAAGTATTACTAAATTTTATTTTGTTACCGTGTTATTTCGTGTAATTGTGTCATGTAATGGATTGAAAGGTCTATGTTTGGATCTATTATTGGATAATTTTTAGGATCTAGATTCTAGGAAAATCTAGAAGTCACCTCAAATGAACTAATGAGTCATTGAAATTATTGGCTTTCAAATTTTGAAAATGGATTTATATCGAAAAGTAAGGTTTAAAATGGTTTTGATAGAAGTTGGCATTTGTTTCAACAAAACTCTCAAATTATCTTAAGTCTTTTGTAATTATTATCCTAAATATTCATATTAAAAACAAAAACGACTTCCTCACTTCCTAGTCAAACTCCTCCCTCTCAGCGAGTCCCTTCCCCTTCCTTCCATTCTCCTTCCCTATTGATGTGGCTCCCATCCATATGCGAATCCCTTTTGCTTGTTGATGCGACTTCTACTCACCTATGAACTCCTTCCCCTTCCTTGTCGAAGTGATTCCCATCCATTGTGAACCTCGTCCCCTTCTCCTTCCTTTCCTCCTGCTTTCCTATTGAAGTGGCTTCCATCTATTGAGAAATTACTTCCTCTTGCACTGAAAGTTTCTTGTTATCGCTTTGAAAGCTTCTTATCATTGTCACATTTGATTTTTTCATCATTGTTTAGTGGAAGGAGGGGGGAGAGAGAGAGAGAGAGCATGTAGGGAGATGGGGAAACGCAAATAGGAGGGAAGAGCGAGTTGGAGGCGTATGATGAAAGCTTGGAAGGATGGATGTGTGTGAGAGAGAGAAGTTGGAAGAAGGATTATTTCATAGACATTATCGTCTTTTAACATAAAAGAGTAAATCAGAATTCAAAATGGATTCTTATTTTGTCAAATAAGTTTCTATCATTTCTCATAGAAGTTGGCTTCTGTAATTCATATGAAAAGTTAACTTTTAGTAAATAAGTTAAAAGTCGATGTCTCTTATTAGTCACCTCAAACACATCCTAAGATATGAGAAAGAATGAACAAAATATCAAGGGTTGCTTCAGCTTTTGTAGTTGACCAGCCCAGAAAGAGCTGAAGCAAGGGATCAACAGCTAAGGTTACTAGACAGGCTTATTCCAATGGCTTATTCCAATTGAAGCATCTTCTGTTGCTATATCATACAATCAGCTTAAATCAATTAGATACTGCCTTTGTTGTTGAATCCAAAATAATGTAAATACTATATGAACCTTCCTTCTATAAGATATGATATGAAATGAAATAAAACAATTAAGTATTCCTCTGCTGTTGCTTAAGTCCTTGCTAGAAATTCATGTAAATGTAAATATGATATGGAATATTCATTTAGTTTTAAATATAAGAGTGACATTGAAGTTGATATTGTCTAATGTGAACGTATATTTTTGTTATAGGAGATGGTTGTGTATATCAACAAATTTATAGATTGTAGTAATTAAACATGAAATTTTGACAAGTACAACGTCAAATTGATAAAGCAAAAAATACCATTTAGTGACAAAGATATAAGTTGCTAATATCATATAGTGGCAAATACATAGGTCGGAAATATCATTTAGCGACGTATAGAACGGTAAATACATAAGATGGAAATACCATACAGAGTGACAAATACTTAAAGTTGGAAATACCATATGTATAGAGGCACATATGCTAACACACATATAAAATATATGCACATAATGTTGTTTTTCATAGCTACTCTGTTTCATGTATCTTTTTTATTTATCTTATGTATTAAAATTTAAATATTTATATTTTCATTCAATCATGCTCCATTCAAATATATATCATATTATCAAAGTTTTTTTAATCATTGATAGAAAAAATGTTAAAATTAATTACTTTATTTACCAAAATTGGTTAGATCAAGGAGATCATCATAATCAACTGATTGTAACAAAATATGAGTTTTATATATCTTACCACTTATAATAGTTTTTTTAAAATCTTAAATAGAGTTCAACTAACCCACATATCTCTTTGAGCTCAAATAACTCTTGGCTTGTAGAAATGAGTGATACAAAAGGTCATATAATTTTGAAATCTCTTATTGCTATGGAATTAAGTTTATGTGATTTTGAGACCTCATATTGCTATACAATTTCGAGCTCCAAATTAATATGTTGAATGAAGAAGATTTGTAGGATTAAAAAAATATTATTGAAATATGATTCAACCAAAAACTAGTTTCACTATAGTTGAATAGTAAACTACCAATAAAATCTTGATATTTTGATTGAAACAAATACAAAATTAGATAGTGGAGAAAGAAAGAAAGCTCTTTAGAGTAGTATTATTGGATTATTTACATAAGTGAATGTCAAAGGGTGTTTCATTGGCCCTTAGTTACTTTTAGCTCGTGACATTAAGTTTGCTAGCTGTGATTCTGGACTAACTTATTTGTTGGTTGTGTTCTTGTTTTTTATTATTGAAAATCAGTTGTGTTCTTGTTATTCATGCACTTTAGTCATTTGACGATGGTGAGAATAGTGGTAAAGTTAGGAATTAAATCAAGAGGGATGGTACTTTACATTATATATGTTACTAATATAATAAAAAAATATTAATAAGATAAGAATGATTTTTAAAAACAACATATATTCTTCTCTCTTTTTTATGAAATACTCAAAATATAACCATTAAAACATGAATATTTATAAAAGAAGTCTGCAAAAGATAATTTTAGTTTTTCTAAAGTCCCCAAAACATGAGATTTGTTTATAAATTTTGCATTGTAGTCTTAAATTTTTCTAAAATTTTCATGATATTAAAAATGTAATAAAATTTAAATTTAAATAGAGTGGGCAATTTACATTGCTCCCCACTTTTTACTTTGTAAATAAATAGTTATAATAGGATATTTTTTTAAAACTAGTTTCATGTCTTTTCTTTCAAACCTAGAAATCACTAGTAGTTGAATAGTAAACTACCAATGAGATCTTGATATTTTGATTAAAACAAATAAAAAATTAGATAGTGGAGAAAGAAAAAAAAGCTCTTAAGAGTAGGATTGATGGTAAGTGCATGTCAAAGGCCATTTTGTTGGCGCTTAGTTACTTTCAGTTCATGCCATCAAGTTTTCTAGTTATGATCCATGACTAACTTATTTGTCAATTGCATTCTAGTTTTTTTTATTGAAAATCAATTGTGTTCTTGTTATTCATGCACTTCAGTCGTCTGACAATGATGGGAGGTAGTGGCAAAGCCAAGAATTAAGCTAAGGAGGTAGTATTTTGTATTATATATGTTACTAAATATAATAAAAATTATTGATAAAAATAAGAATGATTTTAAGAAACAACATATGGTCTTGTTTCTCTTTTTCTATGAAGTACCCAAAATACACCATTAAAACATGGATACTTACAAAATAAGCCTTCAAAAGATAATTTTAGTTTTCCTAAAGTCCTTAAAGCATGAGATTTGTTTATAAATTTTGTATTGTAGTAATAAATTTTTTCTAAAACTTGCATGATATTAAAAGTGTAATAAAATTTGAATTTAAATAGAATAGGTAATTTACATTGCTCTTCAATTTTTTACTTTGTAAATAAATAGTTATAATAATATTTCTTTTAAACGAAAGGGGACAGCTGCCCCTCCCTTGTTGGGAGGAACATGGTCAAGCCTCAAGGTCCATTTGACAGAGTTACACGTTTTACATTATAACCGAAATTAATGAAATTTTAATAGAGACCATGTCGACATTTATTCACGTGTAAGTGAATTGGATTGGGTTCAATCAATAATTTGAAATTAGTTTCTAGCTTCGAACAACAGGAAGAACCGCCAGGGTGCCCGTTCCTTCCCCCTAGCATAGAACAGAGAAACAAATTTCCACTGAGGTACAAGCTTACATTACCTTAAAACCTCAAAAATTGATTACGGTACTTCTACTCATAAGCTTACGTTACATAACAACATAGTAAACACAAGGTTCAAATTTTATTCAAATTAAATGCAAAGAGATGGACTACGATTTAAAACGACTCCACCCTTCGTACCAGTACACTAATTAATGAGCTGATGCAATGGTAGGGACGATCAAATTTAACCATGCAGGCAAATCCAAGCATCCAAGAAAGTGAGAGCCCAACCACGATTATCATTTCCGAGTCCTATTCAAACACCAATATTTTCGGTGCATATATATTCCCTACAACAATCTAGACTTTGAACTACCAAAGAACAAAGAAAAGGAGAAAGATGGCTTATGGCACCTTCTTTCTCGTCTTTTTCTTCCTCACCTCGGCAATGCAGTTAACTGCTGGAGACGGCAGCGGTGGCGATACTCGGTTATCTCAGTCGCCACCACCACCACCATCGTCACCTCCACCGCCATCACCCCCTCCACCACAGTCGCCACCTCCTCCTCCTCCGTTACCGCCACCACCAATAGTATATTCACCGCCACCGCTAATTTGCCCGCCACCACCACCATGCCCGAAACCGCCTCCACCACATTGCCCATCGCTTAAACCTCCACCTCCACCACCACCATGCCCGAAGCCGCCTCCACCACAATGCCCATCACCTAAACCTCCACCTCCACCACCACCGTGCCCAAAACCGCGTCCACCATGTTGCCTACCGCTACCTCCCAGCGACTTCATCAACAAGAAGCAGTACAAAGCCTACGTGGTGATCCAAAGGTTCAAGTGCACCATCACTTCCGACCCCAATGGCATCACCGAGACATGGGTAGGCCCCCGCCCTTGCAACTATAAGGGCTTCCGCTGCGAAGATCCTCCCAACGCCCCGAACACCCCCACCATCGCCTCCGTCGACTTCAACGGCTTCAACCTCGAAGCTCCCACCATCTCCGGTCTCATTGACGGGCTTCCCGACCTCGCCGTCTTCCACGTCAACAGCAACAAGTTTGGCGGAACCATCCCTATGCTCTCCAACCTCCCTTTCCTCTATGAGCTCGACGTCAGTAACAATCTTTTGACTGGGCCGTACCCGACGGAGGCTATTCCCACGATCAAAGAGCTGCAGTTCCTTGATATCCGTTACAACTCCTTCCAAGGCCTCGTTCCGACGTCGGCGTTCTCGAATAATCTGGAGGTGCTGTTCCTGAATAACAATGAGTTCTTCAACACTCCGTTGCCGGACAATCTTGGTAACACTACCGCTAAGTTTCTTACGCTGGCAGACAGTGGCTTCACTGGACCGATTCCTAAGAGCATCGGCGACGCTGCTGACACTCTAGAGCAGGTATGTTGGACTTCTTAATTGCTCGATCTACACGTGTATATAGTATTATAGTTTATCCATGAAGAACTAGAGACCCGTTTGCAGGCACTTCCAATTAAGTACACTCATCTGTAAATTGGAGCTTTTTGTGGAGAACACCTTTACGGAGTTTTCCGGCGCGTGCTCTTTCTGTTCAGGAATAGAAACTTGACCTGACTGTTGTGTCACTTGACTTTGTGACCGTTGTGCGCCATCGTCCGTCAGTCAATCCAACAACCTCTAGGAATAGGAGTGGAAATTTTGGACCAAAAGATTGAGAGCTCCAATCATTGGTCCTATTTCGGTTTCACAGAGATAGGAATGGAGCATTAAGATAGAGGCTTAAGAATTCATTTGGTATGAATGTAGAAGTTAACTTCTAGATAGAAGTTATCATAAAAATGTAAAAGAATTACTGTTTTAAAAGTTACATGCTTCTAAGAAATCGATAGTGTTTGGTAGAACTGTTGAACTATTATAGTTTTTAGAGAAAAACTATATACTGAAAAGTTATTCAAAAACTCTATCAAATGGACTCTAAGACTCACAACATGGTGACTCAATAGCACCAGCAGACCACATTGCAACCCTCAACATCTTCCAACGATGGACTCATCACTCTTCGTTTCCTCTCGGAATGAAGCTCTCTCTTGCTTCTCCTGTGAGAAGTGTTCTCTTCAGTTCTTTTTTCTCCTTTTCCTCCAAGTGATCTCCTGCTCTCCCTGTCTCCTTCTTCATTCTTTCCTTTGAACTTCCGTTTTTCAACCACCCTCTCCTTTCCCTCTTCTATATTTATTTAACTTGCTCGAATAACTTGTTCATCTGTCTTAAAGGAATTTGCTATTTTAAAATAAATAAATTAAAATAAGAATTACTATTATAGATTTATTCAATTTCTTTACCAACTAAATAAAATAATAATTCATATTTCACATTTATTCTAGTAGTTATTTTAGATCCAATGATGGACTACTTTTATAGGTCGTGATTGGGATTGAAATTTTTAACATGTATAATAAGTAGTTGTGTTTGAGTTAAGATAATAAGGTTTGTTGAAATCAAAGTTAATCCTATATATTACAAGGTTTGTCGGTGGTCTCATTTTACTCCATTGAAGTACAAAATCGCCTTACAACACTCACTAGTGGAACAACCTTTTTCTTGCGATGGAACATGAGTTTTACTCTATCAACATAAAAGGTCGATTGTTTGTAATCACTTGGTCTAATGATGAAATTTCTTTTTAATTATACAAGAAGTCGGAAGTTCGATTTCTACATATAGTATATATATTATAATCATATTATTGTAATATATATTAAAAATCGTTTCAAAAAAAAACATAAAAGTCCGATTATGTACGTCATGTATTGAGTGGGACTCGCCTGTGCATCACGAGACTCAATTCCAGGTCAAACATTAGTCTTGAACCTGAGTTTTATCTTCTAAATTGATGGCGAAGCTCTACATTGGTTAAAATGGAAGTTTCGAGAGTATTCCATAATCTGACATTTTAATTATCTTACACAGGTCCTTCTCCTAAACAACTCACTCTCTGGCTGCCTCCCCAGCGAGATCGGCCTCCTAAGGAAAGCCACCGTCTTCGATGCTGGCGACAACCAAATCACCGGGACCATACCGATCTCCTTCGGCTGCCTTGCGAAGGTCGAGCAGCTCAACCTTGCCAATAACCTCCTCTACGGGAAGATCCCCGACGTTGTCTGTCAACTTCCCAACCTCAAAAACTTCAGTCTCTCCGGCAACTTCTTCACATCATCGGGTCCCTCGTGCTTCAAACTTCTAAAAGAAGGCACGCTACACGCCGACAACAATTGCATTCCGTATCTCCCCAACCAGCGGTCTAAAGATGAGTGCTATAAATTCTCCTGCATGCCCAAGCAATGCCCAGAGCACCATTATCCTCCATGCAAGCTGCCGTGCTATAATGGTACGGCTTCAGCTCTTCCTGATCATACTCGCAAAACAAAGCGTGGTGCCGTTCCGGCTATGCACTCAGCTCTGCTCCATCACGAACACCATCGGCCATAGGGACCAGGAAGAAGGGATGTTGCGCATGTAGTTGTGGCCGAATAAAGTAAGAAAATATATTTAATTACTAGCGAAGGATCCCTACGTTGCACTGGATGTTATAAGATGAATGTCATGAACCTAAATTACTTACGGATCACAAAAATAATCTATCATACAATGAAATATGGCACAACAAAAGAGAGAAGAATTGCGGTTATAACCTAAAGGTACAATGAAATATGCAGACAAAAACTATAACGTGAAGGTTAGACCATGTAAATAACTTCAAAAGAAGAAATCATGTCTTAAAAACTTAGGACATTAACATCCAAGTGAGTGGCGGAACTAAGATTTTTTCTAAGGTAGGGTATAATTATATAGACGATAAATCTTCTAAAATAAAAATAATAAAATAATAAAATTTAGATATTATTAATATAACTACATATAAATAAAAATAGAAAAATAAATAAACAAAAAATAATTTAAATAAAATACATTACATATACTACCAGATATGCATAGATATATACATTATTGTTATTTGCCGTTTGATGAAGATGAAACAATTGTAAGATGAATCAATTCAAGTGCTACAATTGATGATGGTGCTAAGCAATTAAAGCCACAACAATCCATGAAATGGTGGAATGCCACATGTGAAAAACAATCCAAATGCCACAACACTACAATTGCTTGAAAAAAATATAAAATGCCTCATGTGAAAATATTTTTTTTTTGTTATCGGTTTAAGACTTCATGTGAAAATATAAAAAGGCATGAAAATATGAATCATATAAGCAATTAAAGCCACAATCATAAAACCATATTAAAATATTTGTTCACCTTGTGGTGATGTTGGTGGTGGATTTACCAGCTTGGTGGTGCTGCTTGGAGTAGTAGCAAGCTTCGGCGAACCTGAGAAGACTGAATAGCTGGCAGCAGCAAGCATTGATATACCAAGGAGGATTATCGTGTGCCTTTTACAAAATTAATTAAGAAAAGGATGAATGATATCTATTATAGGGCACGAATAGATGCATTGGCAAAATGTCATGAGCCTCACGATGATTATCAGGCAGCCAAGGCATTTCCTCCGTATT
>JAMKQA010250463.1:0-10072 GCA_024699735.1 Posidonia australis | reverse complement strand
ATGCATCAAGAACATCTCTTTAGCATATCTTAGCATGTATGCATGGATCATGGATCTTAGTGTAAGGAAATAAAGAAGAAAGACATGTTATAATGTAGAATTTTCTATTCATATTTTACACATGGGAATTGCCTATACATGGAGCAACCATCTCATCAAGAAATTCTTATGTAAACAGCAAGGAAAACTTAGATTATATGTGAATGCATGGCATGTTTTATTTGGTGCAGGAACTAAGTAAAAAATAAAGGGATGGATGGTGGACCTACCTTGTCCAAGGTGTTCCCTCTTGAAAGACCAAAGATGATAAGATCCTTGTTGCTTTGGAAGGGCTGGAAATGCTTCAGAATACAAGGGAATGCTTGAGAAAAATGAGATTGGGTTGTAGAAATCAGTAGATAGCTTGCACTAGATCTCTCTTGGATCCTTCTAACCTCTTCTAATGATTGCCTATAGGGATCCTTATATAGGATTTTTCAAGCGTAACTCCTAGAGAATACAAGGAGCCTTGTAAACGAAGAGCCTGGGAAGATTCCATGGCATATTCGTTGGTGGAGGTAACAGCCATGGGAGGTGGAAAGCCAGCAGCCAGCAGTCTGAGAAGTGGCTGTGCACCAGCTTGGTGCGCCAGAGAGGTGCTCCAGCTTGGTGCTCCAGCTAAGTGCGCCACTTATGTGCTCCTGCTTGGTGCTCTAGCTGGGTGCTCCACATTGGTGCTCTAACTTGGTGCTCTCTCCTACTTGTCTGGATTTCTAATTGGGCTGCAGGCCTGCTATAGATTTGTGGTCGATTTAGCTAATGGGATTAGGTTTGCCACATCCAAAGCAACATCTAGAAAGATTATCAATGAACCACCTCAAAATCGAGGTGTCTACACATAAATTCTATAAGGACAAATGAGACAAAAAAAACAACTTCTGACTGAAAGCTGTCAATCTTTAACTTCTAGAAATATAACGGAAATACTGTTTCAAAAGTTAAGTGATTTTGAAAAGCTTACTGCTGTTTGAAATTGTTTGGTAGAGCTTTTAGACCATTTAGCTTCTATTAGAAGCTACATGTCTAGAAGCTATCCGAAAGTTTTGCCAAATGGACCCTTATAAGATGCAAAAAACACAATTCCAATGTTATATATGTGATCTAGCTTTGCAAGATTCAATCATTTGCTATCTCAATTTGCTAACACACCTAGGTTGGCCTTACTAATACGGTTTATCGAGAAATATCATAATCAGATATATTCAAAGGGGCGTAAGGGACCATAGTGTGGAACTTGTTCGGAAGATTTTCCACGTAAAGAATCTAAGATGATCTTATACTTGAGATATCACACCTTTCGGATTTATAATTCTCAGTCATACTTTGCCTAAGGAGACTAACTTCTATAACAAGCCATAAACTAAATCATTAAACCAGTATGTCCATGTTTCGCGCGCACGTGCGTGAATTCCATGTTGTCTCTTAAGCTAGGCTATATATATGTATTTCTTAAACATCATACAGTTTTGCATAAGTGCAACATAAAATAACATATATAAATAAGGGACCGTTCAGTTGTATTTAGCCTTATTTTGTTAAAATGAGTTTTGTGAGACAAAATACTAATATGAATTCGTTAGTGTCATAGTTTGTTGTGATTTGATATTAGTATGTTATAATTTCTCATATAATTTCACTCATAACACTGACATAAATTATTATGTTGATGATACTTTTAACACTTATACATCATTGGATCATGATTTGAAGATCAGGATGGATCTTAATGGCCACCTACATTTTAGTAAAATGCGGCTACCTCCTTCAGAAGTCACTCGTAATTAAATATATATCTTGAGACTATTGAGAGATTTTCTTTCCACCTCATGCCGTGACATCGTTGCATTTGAAGAACCAACAAAAACAAAAGAGTTTTTGGAGTTGTTAGGCTTGAGCAGTTGAAATTTTGTTGTGTGACAAATTTAGTCTGACAGTTTCCTCCCTCGAAACTTTTGAGAGATTCTGATTCCATTTCATGCCGTACAGTAGTTAGCATTTGAAAAACTAATAAAGATAAAAGAGAGTTAGCGACAGACAGCTACAACCTTAATTATGCAAGGTGTTTATTCGTTGCTTGTTCCAATCTTTTGAAGCAGCCGTAGTGTTGACAATAGCAATGGCTCAAACTAGAGCATCAACTTAATTGGATTTGCAACATGATAAGGCTTTCGTACCAGCTCGGTGCTCAGGTCAATTACCAATTGTAGAAAAGCACAACATAGATTTTAAATTAAAAATTAGGTAAACTGCTTTTAAAGCTAAAAGTAATGTAATTGTTGAGGCAACAAAGAGGACTTTTTTTTTAATGATAACGATCAGGCTAATTTATTAAAATACTTTATCTCTTTCATGAACATAACGTTGAAATTTAAGATCAACATTATCCACTTACTTCTCCACAATAAATATGCCCTAGCACTAGGAAAATGACGGTGTCCTTGTTTTTTTTAGCAGCCGTCCAGTTTTGTTGTCATTTCAACAAAACTGTTTCCCACTTAGAAAATTTAGTTTGGCGGGATCTTGTTCTACTGCGACCCTTTACCACACCACGACCACGTCCAAATTATTAATTTCCCCCTGAACGTTCTTCATGTCAGAAGGGGTCGTCATCAGCAACATCTTTAGTAAAACTTTTCCTAACTCCTGCTTTGACAACTGGCGGAGGCGGAACTCCCTATGCAATGACACGCATACAGTCTCTGCAGAAGGATTTCAAATCCGAGATTCTTGCGAACGTTTTGTGTACGGGAAACGAATTTGACAATGGAATGACGTCTGATTTTTGTTGCCTTTCCCAGGTCCCATCTCTGCCTCTCTCCTCTGACAGTCGATACACCTTCTTTCCACTCGGGCTGAAATTTGAATTATTTTTTACTGGCACTCATACTTTAATTCAGATTCTTTGACTACAGGCTTTGAGAAAAGTGAAAATTTGCAGACGATGTCATCTTTTCAGGAAAAGAGGGATTCGGAGCAAAGTTTATTGCCTCCTAATGATTTCCAACTTGAGATGGTGTATAATACTGAGACTCCTGCTCTTCAAGAAGACAATCCTCACTTGTGATTAACCTTTGGTTAATTGATTCACAACAGAATACTGAAAGATGATTTTTTGCTTTATTAAAAAAAAAATTTGCTTGTTCGTCACCTGTTGAGTGACGGGGTACCATTTTTGTAATATTTTGTTGGACGCAATATTTTGAAATACTGTGGTTGTAAATTTATTAAAGTAATAGAAAGAAAAACTAACTACCATTTATCAAAAAAAAAAAAAACTTTGCCTAACTCCTATCACATTGTGACCGATATTTTCCTACACACACAACGTATTTAAGCACAAGAGTGACAAGGGATATCCTTCGTAGGTTCTTAGAAACGTAGGTTAACCAGTTGACTAATATGGCGGTATCTGATCTTAAATTGGCTCTTAGGTGACCCAAGGGACCTTACCAAATTGACACGTTGCTTTCTAATTCTCAATTGGCCCATTTTTGGAAAAGAACATGCAGAACAATGATCTATCAGTAGTATACAATTATTTTGTTTAATGATGGAATTTCTTTATAATTATACGAAAAGACGAGAATTCGTGTTCTAGGATATCATATATATATTATAGTTATATTATTATATTATAAGATCAAACTACTTTCCCATTCGTGTTCAAGGACCGAAGGACAGGCTGGTACTTAAGCACGAAGCATATGTAATCAGCGTAAGTGTAGTATAGGAACTTTTTCCCCACGTTCCGGCGGCTGTGAGTTCCGGAAACATATAAACAAGAAGAGGCGAGGGACCGCAGGAGGATGGAGATTTCGACTCGTACAAGAAAACAGCCGTGCAATCGGATTACAGTGGAAAATATCTGTGTCGTATAATATTCCCATTTATTTTTAATATGGTTGTGTGTCAAATAGTAAAACCAATAAACAAATCAAGCACACAGTTGGCTTCAACGAGACCGAGTTGTGCTATCCAAATCCCACTCATTATCCAACAGATAATGAAAGGATGTGACCTTTAGGTTCCAAATTTAACCACTAAATATCATGCAATCTTTCGTAGGACAAGATTGAGAGGGTAGGTAGGTTTAGGTTCCAACTTTAACCACTAAATATCATGCAATCTTTCGTAGGACAAGATTGATCAGCATTATTCTAGTCTTGCATCATGAACTTGGTCAATCTCAATCTCTCTTCATTTTCATCCATGTATTTGGTAAGCGAAAATTCCACGCAATTTGTGGTGCAAGAAAAAGGTATAAAATGATTAAATTTATATACACATCAAGTTTAGATATCACAAACACATAAAAATAGTTTTGAAATAATTAAAAAAATAAAAAAAGTATACAACTTCATAAGAACATTTTCGATTTTAAAATGTGACTCTCATACATTAATTGTGACCTACTTTATGAATAAATCACTATTAGACAAAATAATAAAAGTACAAGAGCAAAATATTAGCTTCTATGAGATTGTTGATTGCGTAAGATTAATTATCATTTGCAAGTTTCTTGGGTTACTCTCAAATTTAATTGAATGTCACATCATTTGTTTAACATCATTCTATCTAGTCTTTAATTTAGACTATATGTAAAAAATAACCATTGCATTTCTTTATAAATCATGAAAACATGTAAAAATAAATAAAAAGGTTAAAGTGTTAACAGTAGCTGAGTACTTTACATTCTAACATATTTATATTTGTGTGAATATCATGAGAAGACTTGAAGTAAGAGTATTTCACCCATAAAAATGTTGAAAAAATTCTAGAACTTTATTTTAATTAAAAAAAGACTTATTAAATTTTATAATGTTTTTATAAACATGGATTCAAAAAAAGTACACATCAAAAATTGAATGTTTCACAATCTTATGGAAAAAGAAATAAGAAATTCTAACCAATCCATCATTCACAAAAAGTAATAGCAATTGAGATATGAAATTCTTATTGTTTGTGTTCTTTATAAATAAAGTTTGGAATAGTAAAACTTTAATTTAATGATTGTGATCTAAAAGAAAATTATAAAACATAAAATATGCACATATATATTGTGATTGCAAAAAAGTACAATTTTAAAATTTATTTTAAATTATTTTATGAATATAAGAATAACCAAGTTTTAAAAAAGTCCTTAATAATAAGATATGCAAAGGCCAGATACATTAAAAAGGATAAATTACATGACTCATTCAATTTTTCTTCTTCTTTTATTTATTTATTTATTGAGAGATGTTGATAAAGAAAAGAAATTAGAAAACATACGTTATTAAAAAAACAAAAGGAAACCCCCCTCACTCTCTCTCACTCTTTATAGTTTTCTTATTTATAAAATCTATGGATGCAAATTCTTCACCCATCCACACACACATAAAGTGAAACAAATGATAGAGGAAAATTAGAAAATAATGTAACAAAATCATAAAAGAAAATGTTTTTTCTCTATCTCTCTTTAATTTTGTGATTTATGGAAAACAATAAATAAAAACTTTTCATCTAGAGAAAGACACAGACACACAGTAATGTATGTATATATATTCATATATAGATACATACATATATCTATATATCTATATATCTGTGTGTGTAGTGGCTTGATCTCATTTGGCCTCATTTTGTTAAAATGTAGCTAGCCATATTTTAGATACATCTTGATTATTAGATCATAATCCAGTGACACGTGAACGTTAGTGTATTATCAACATATTTTAGTATTTAGTCTCACGCGGCCGCATTTTAAGAAAATATGGCCACCCACATCAGAAGTCGCTCGCGTGTCGTGTGTGTGTAGACGTATAGGAAGGGGTTGTGAATTCCCACAACACAAAGGGGGACTGCTATGTCGTCGAAGTACAGTGGAAAAATTTTCTCTCCCTTTTCCCACTGCATAGAGGACTACTATGTGATCAGAGCATAGTCGAAAATTTGTCTTTCTTTTCCCTCCACACAGAAGAGGACCGCTATGTGATTGGAGTACAGAAGGGGAACTGTCGTGTAGTCGGAGAATAGTGGAAAAATTCTCTCTCCCTTTTCCTACTGCATAGAGGGGGACTACTATGTGATTAGAGCACAGTGGAAAATTTGGCTTTCTTTTCCCACCACACAGAAGAGGACCGCTGTGTGATTGGAGTACAGAAAATTTCTCTTTCCTTTTTCACTACATAGAGGAGGGCTGCTATGTGGCCAGAGTACAATGAAATTTTTTTCTCTATAAAGAGAGAGAGTGACCTTAGAGTTGAAAACTTGCATTGTAGGCTGTTAGGTTTTGTAACAGTCAATAGTTTGCAGGGAAAGGAAATGTGGCCCACCAAATGGTAGCTAAAATCAAAACTTTTAGCAAAGCTTAACGAAGTATTTAAGAAAATACGATTTTGATTAGCTTCCATTCTCTTCCCTCATTATCAAGCTCTTCAGGAGATGACTAGAAACAAATATTATCAATGATTTTTGCCATATATATATGATTCAACATGTAGTTTTTGAGAAATTAATTGGTACGTATGTAGAAAGGAAAGAGGGAGCTTTGATGTAGATGTGAATTATTTTGTGACTACAAGATTAGATTAGAAATTAGTTATCCAGAAAGAAAACTTTTTGAAAGAAACCCAACAAAAAAAAAAAATATATGGATATGAAACTTGGCCTTTCTGAGAAGTCAAACTATTTGTATTCAATAGCACTCAACTCCAACCAATTATTAATTTTCCTAGTATCCAAAGCCATCATCTAATACATATTTGATTGTTTGTTTTCATCAGGTGGGAACTTACTGAACAATAACTGATAAAATAAAGCGAAGAGAACAATGTTCAATTCGACAAACTAATTCAAAATAGTCATTACAAGAAAGCTTGCTTAATGGATATAAAAACCTTTTATTCCCTACTTCTTTCTGTACAAAATAACTATATGTAAATCTCTATGACATAGAAGGATAAATCTTTTTACAATAAAGGAGTGTGTCTGTGTGTTGGAATTAGTGCCCTACATTCTTCAGCATCGTGTCTGCTGTTGTTCTCTCGAGCACAAAACTTTTGTAACCTTTTCCATTAGTTTATAAAGGTGACTCTATCTATTCTCAAAATGCTTCATCTGTTTCATGATCAGCAACTGTAGGTATAAGCATTCTGTGATTGTGGTGGCCAAGTTGGGGATATATGTCATTGCTGCAAAAAATAGAAGAAGCCAATAAGCATCTGATGCTCAGAACAGCTTCAATGATAAAGAGTAAGATATATATACATGGTGAGAAATTTACTTGAGAACTTCCCTCCAATAGGATTCACCACTTAGATCGTCGAGGTCCAATGACTCACAAATAGTTGTGGCAGATGGATTTTCAGATATGTTGTGGTGAAGCTGTTGCAAGTCTTTTATCTGATCCACAACAAGATTCTCTGATGAGGCCGATACCAATGAAGGAATGGAACTGGCTGTTTGGACAAGATTCTCTGATGAGGCCGATACCAATGAAGGAATGGAACTGGCTGTTTGGAAATTGTTTTCGATGCCGGGTAATGTGTTTAAGAAAGAACCACCATTAATCAAAGAAACAAACTCCTCTCCCCCAAGGGACTGAAGTGAATTCTGCAGTTTTGTTGTTTGGTTTGGAACTTGAAGAAGATCCATGGAATTAACATTATGGAGGCCCCTGTAGCTCTGATGGTTGTGGAGAAAACCAGTTGGTTCCATGAGGCTAGTGAAATCCTTGGCAGGAGCATTAATAGTACTAGTAGAACCACCACCACCTGCAAGGACTTGAACAAGGGCCTGAAACAATTGGACTCTAGCCTGTTGTGCCACATCAGCCTGAAGCCGAAGAGCACAATCCAAGTTTGTTACCGATGAATTTGTTGCAGAGGCAAGGAGATTGGGAAGGTTTGCAAGAAGGCTAAGATCAAGTCTTGGTCGGTGGGTGATGGGGTCGATGCCCATTTGAGAGAGCTTCTTTCTTAAATGAGTGTTCCAATAGTTTTTTATCTCATTGTCGGTCCGGCCTGGAAGACGTGCAGCAATGGCTGACCACCTATGGTGACGATAACAAAAATTAAGTGGCTATTGGACGTAATTAATCATTCATGGTGTATACTAGTTGATGATTTGTGAAGCGTACTTGTTGCCGAGGAGAGAGTGGTGCTCGATGATTTGGCGTTCCTCCTCCTCGGAGAATTTTCCTCTCTTGATGTCGGGACGCAAGTAGTTGGTCCACCGGAGACGGCAACTCTTGCCGCATCGGTTGAGCCCCGCAAGCTTTGGGAGTGCGTTCCAACTTCTGTGTCCGTTCTTCGATATGTAATCGACGAGCTTCTGGTCCTCTTCTGTCGTCCACGGTCCCTTCTTTAGACTCACTTCATTACAGCAAGGGGTTCTCCCCATTATTGATGGATTTCACCTGTAGAATGTTTGAAGGCAACTCAATTCGTGTAGAAGAACATAAGAGTAAGAAGACCTATATATGCATGTTTCAAGTACAAATCAAACGTACTTAGAATAGACACCAGAGAACATTAAAGAAGAAGAGAGTTTGGGGTTGATAGAAAGGATATGCAATGTGGGTTTTATAGCGGGTTTATGTTTTGAAAGGTAAAGAGAAGTAATGTTACGTGTGGGAGAGGAGTTGTCTTCCTACAAATAAATAAAACGTGGAAACAGCGGACAAAGGTTTACAAGCTGGGAAACCCGTGACATTGTCACAAGCACTAAATTGTCAAAGCATGTAATCTCACATGCCACCTCATTAATTAGCACAGCAAGTTGTTGATTTTCAATTTCATAAGTTTTCCAATGCATTATTTAAAAATAAAAATAAAGAAATAGTAAACAATTATGAGACCTGTCGTTATAAAGTTCCTGGTATTCTCTTTTCCGCCGTTCAAGAACCGACTAATAACCTTTAAATATGTTTTTTTTTTGTTAACGGTAGTAATTATTATTAATATGAAAGTTCAGTAAAACACAGTTCAACCAAGTTAATATTTATAACCTTTAAATATATTATCAGTATGGATCATCATGTTCAACATTTACATATTTTTTACATTTTTGCTTCCAATCCCTTTTGATGACTTTATGTCTACAACATGTTTCCAATATATTTGTTGTCAAATTGTAATGACACTTAAAACTTCATTTGAAGCTGCACTTTATCTTCTTGTGACAAGAATAATTCATGCCCATGTGTAGATGAGAGATTAGACTAATCAGTAATTATTTCCATTTTGTTGCGCTTTTAGACATCTTTTGATGATTCAGCATGCATGTAAGTATCATATAAAAACTAAAATTTTGTTTTACCATTCAAATCAATATATTGACATTATTGAACATTGATGGTCATAATAATAATAATAATAATTATTATTATTATTATCATCATCATCGTCATCATCATCAAACTTCCAAAAGCGAATTGCTCATGTTATTATCTACGTCTTAGAAGAGATGAAAAACACAATTCCAATGTTATATATGTGATATTGCTTAGCAAGATTCATTCATTTGCTATCTCAATTTACTAAGACATCTACGTTGACTCTACTAATACACTTTATTAATAAATAGAATAATAAGATGTGTTTGAAGGGGAATAAGGGACCGTAGCGTGGAACTTTTCTCGAAGATTTTCCACGTAAAGATTCTATGATGATCTTATACCTAAGCTATCACACCTTTCGGATTTATAATTCTTAGACATACTTTGCTTAAAGAGACTTACTTCTATAACAAGCAATAAACTAACTCGTTAAACTGATATGTCCACGTTTTAATTATCACCTAAAAGTATATATCATGTTATATATATATATGTATATATAGGGAAAGGATCAGATGAGGATATGTCCTCTTTTTAGCATTTTAAGGACAACTTCATATCTCAATATTTAACCATTAAATTAAAAATCTAAACCGTTAGATGTCATCTACATTCTCTAGGATGAATACATGTAAAATTTCAAGTGATTTTGGAACTTCTAGTTTAATAATCTAAGGCATGTTAATTATGACTCATTATAACTGATAAAGAACC
>JAMKQA010250448.1:0-17934 GCA_024699735.1 Posidonia australis | reverse complement strand
GCCAGGTAGGTGTGCTAGCTATGTGTGCTAGGTTGGTGTGCTAGCTAAGTACTCTCCCCTACTGGTCTGGTTTTCAAACTGGGCTGCAAGCTTGCTACAGGTTTAAGGTTGGTTCAAGGGTCATAACCAAGGCAACATATGGGAAAACTCATCTTTGGGTCACCTCAAAATCGGGGTGTCTACAACAGCAATCCACGAAGACATGGACAACGTTGAGATATCTGAGCCAGTCAACACATGTTATCTAAAGAAGTACTACCAACGAGTGGAAGACGTGTATCCTCGCCCTGCAAAGCATCCTTTCGCACATCATGCATTATCCCCCACTCCATCATGCATACATACTTTTAAAATAAAAGGCAATCCATGCACATCTAATCCATGGCATTTGTACTTTTTTTGCTTTGTGCACATCGACAACTTAAGCATATCAATAACTGCATGCATTTATGCATAAACACATCAACATCATATCTCGATGACGAAAATGGGAATAGCTAGCCTGCTTAAGAAGTGTCTATATCTCTTCAGTTGATACTACCTAGACACTCTAGTGAGCGAGGGAGCCATCACCCTACCATGGTTAGGCGAACTGTCCAAACTCCCATAGGGTCTTACTCCTCCAAAGGGAGGTAACATGTTAGGAGCAAGCATGAATGTGAGCTAAAAGAAAATTAAACATATCCACAAGGGCACAAATGAAAAAATGAGACAGAAGTCGAAGATAGAAGTTAGACCTAGGAGAGAAAAGCAAGTAGGCCAACTCTACCCCTATCACTCACCTTGGGGAGGAGTCGAAGCAAGCATCCAAAGAATCCAAATGACCAATGGGACTAGCCACCCCTCGCATACAATTCTAGCAGCCCCCTCCAAATCTGGATGCCCAATACCCCCAAGCAAGGATTAGAGCGAGCCTACAAGCCTATGAGGGAGAAAAGAAATGAGCCAAAAGTCAAAAAAGAAGGTTTAAGTCCCCAAAAGTTTGGCATGGAGCTTAACATACTGAATCATCCATTCTGGAGAGCCACCAACAGCCTACAAGTGTAGGTAGTGTCTTGTCTAGGTAGTCTAGGTAGGAGAGTAGTGACATGTTTGCTTTCCCCTTTTGGTTTCAAATAAAACACACAAACTCAGAGAAATAATTAATAAGGCAAAACTTGCGACAAATTTGAACTCTTTCCCCCTAGTTAATAAAATGCAAGTAAGAAACACAAAAGCATATTACATGATTGATCGTATAGGACATGCATCTTCTCCCCTGAGTCCACCTACAGTTTGCGAAGGACAATTTTAGTTGCCCGTTCTATAGCTTTGGCGTAGGACGTGTTGCTAGTTTGTCCCCCCTTGTCTGGGATCGTGTCGATGTTAGTAGAGGGTACAACTCCATGCTACTGTAGGAGATGAGGCCACCAACACACCACCCGTTCACTGCCTGCGCTTTGGCCAGGATTTAAAGTAGGGATTTTTACTTTCTAGCCTGAGTCGGAGACCCATTTACCTATGTGTGACCCTGGAGTAGATGGCCTTTTAGGAAATACTTAGTTGTTGAGAGAGAGCATATTAGTCGCATCCATGTGCATGAATGCCATTCATGCCACCTTGATAACTTCATCTTGTTGCTGGTTTTAACACTGGTAGTTTTCTTTTTCTAGGTAGAGCATGAGTTCCTCAGCCACTGCTCGAGCGTTTCTGTCTTGATTCTCCTGTTTGTGATGCTTCGTTGTTGATCATCTTTTCTCGGGTTATTCGTCACTTTGACAATAGCTCATCCTAGGATTCATCCCCTCATTTGCCACTGTAGTCTGGTTCTCACCCATTCCCAGTCAACCATGGCCCAGCACACTACTGAGTCTCTTTCCACCATTGTTGCTCAGGAGGGCACTCCATTTTTGGTTGCTCTTACCCTTACTGTGACATCAGCTGTTCACTATGTTCCCTTCGTGCATCACGAAGGCTCTGTCCCCTACACCATAGGACATCCACAGACCATGGCCTGTCTGGAGCCAAGCATCAAGTCTATCTCAGTGACCCCTGACGGGTTCTAGATGTATCACTGACGACATTGCTTCCTCAAGGCTCTTTTTCTTTTAACACTCAGCCCGTTGTGGCGACATCCCTTGCGGGTTCCCTACCTATAGGGCAACTTGTATCTGTCCCGTCTTTGACATTCAGACATTTGACTCTGCCACCCCTCACTGTCCCTAAGGGATATCCAACCACACATGCAAAATATCTGTTGGTCCTCGCCCAGAAGATCGAGGGCATGGCCTTTGCTATCCAATCAGTTATGGACCCCACTGTTCCTGTGGTTTCCAAGCATCCTGCTCTAGTGTTCTAGGCATCACCTTCTGCACCACCACCTCAGCTCTCACCCTAGCTCCTCATTGCACCTACATTAGGTGTGACATGGCTGCTTTAGACACACCACCTCACTGCACAGCATTCTACTCCAGCATCTGGTGGCCAGCCCCTCTGGTTGGCTGGAGTACAGCATCTATAGAGCCTGCATCCTGGCGCCGTACCACTACAACAGTTGTTACTCCCACACTCAACACCCACTACCACACAACTCTCTGGTCATCCTCCTCTCACACACCATCAGGTTCAGGCACCTTCATTCCCACAATCACATCCAACACTTACGCACAGATATGCTGGCCATCATGTCGTAGCACCAGCTGGCATGATGGTGGACCTGGAGGAGCACTTAGGCACGACCCACACAGCATATGTAGTTGTTCCCCTTGCTACATAACTCTCGTCAGTAGTAGCTCCAGATACCCTCCACGCCAGGGTGGGTGACCTGGAGAGAGCACTTTGACAATTGCAGGGAGGCGACCGCCAACCCTACAGATTCCGAGACCTCTGTTATTTCCCAGAGGCGACACTCCCACCGCATTTCCAAATCCCGGATTTTGAGAAATATAACGATAATGGTTGCCCTATTTCACATTTTAGGGCATATTACGGAGACCTCACTCAGCTCCAAGTTGGTGAGAGGCTGCTGATCCACCTTTTCTAGAAGAGTCTCATCGGTCCAGCCCTCAAGTGGTTCACGTCGCTTGACATGGGCTCGATCAAGACTTAGAACGACCTCTCATAAGCATTCATGGACCAATATGCTTTAAATCTCAACTTGGTCCCAAAGTGGGAGGACCTTGTCGCCACAAGATAGAAACCCCACGAGCCGTTTCGAAAGTACGTCGGTCGTTGACGCTCCCTTGCATCACAAGTGAGAGATAGACCTTTCAACGAGGAGTTTATCGAAATCATTATTCAAGGCGAGTAGCTAGATGTTGGGGCTTTGTTGAGCATTCATCTTGTCACCACCTTTCCATCTTTGATTCGGGCAGGTGGACGTGTAGAGTGCTCCCTTCGCAGCAGCAGCTTTCCTACACTTGCCACTTTTGCCAAACAAGCTACATCTCCAGATCACCATGCTTGCAGCAGCACTCGTAATGGCACTGGCACCATTTACCCTAAGAGGCAGGATCCTCCCAAGCCTATCGTCGCATACGTTGGGTTGCCTGCCATGCCCAATGTGGTGAGCCAACCAAGCCCAAATCAATTAGTCTATGCACTTACACCTAGTGCACCACACACCACAGATCACTACGACCGCGCAGTCGGTGTATCCCATGGTATCGGTCTAGCAAGGACCCTGCCCAGGGTAGAGATGGCCCTAGTGTGCTACGTGACAGTACACCCCACTTGTTGAGCCATTGAGTGTCGTCCTCCCTAAGGTGGTGTCACTCCTGAAACTTCTAGAGGTCCGTCCCCCGTCAAACCCTCTTCCGGTGTAGTGCAATGCAAACCTCCACTGCAATTTCCATCGCTGCGTAGGCCACTTGACGGATAATTGCATGGCTCTTGGAACGCCATTCAGGATTTGATTGACCATAAGATCATCGTCATTGACACCAAGGAGGCACACACTGCACCAGCACCACCACCTTCACATGCACAAGCACCACTAGCCTATCCCAACATTGCCAACCAGCCCATGCCTACACATAACAACTCGGTAGGCATTGGGGCCTAAGGAATCCATTTCCTTTCTCCCTCCGGGTCTACCACATCCGTAGTGGACCCCTCTGATCTGATCCATATTATTGATGAGCCTTTTCCTACCTGTCTTTATCGTTTGAGTTGTGTCGGTTCTGAGTCAGTAATCTACATGATATGGTTGATCGCGAGGGCAAAGCGTACTGCCACATCGTCGACTGTGCACTCTAGGGCACCCATTTGTCGACTCGCCCAACCCATGCCTACTCATCCTATCCAATCTCTTGTTTAGCATCCTGTCAAACCTCTTGTCCAGCATCCTCTCCAACCAGACCACCTTTCAGTCAGCTCGATGTCGACGTTGTTGGAACTGGCAGCACTTACCCCTCTTGTCGTCAAGCTGACAAAGGACACTCACCGTGTACCCTATGATTATGCCGCATAGATGTTCGCAGAAGTCACCAGGTCAGGACGGGTATATAGGCCACTAGCGCAAGTGGCCCAACCTGATCGTTCAGCTTCTTCCCTTCATCAGCCAGTTACCCAATCTTCCAGGACAGCCCCTTGCTCAGTCCCTACCTCTTCTACCCTGTAAGAGCAGCCCTCTACCGACATCACATCTCAACTGAAGAAGGTCAAGGCTAACATCTCTATTTCAGATCTCATCCATACTTCTTCTAAACATCGGGAGGCCTTCCTTAGGGTCTTTCCGGCTGCTCATGTCTCCCAAACCATAGAACCGTCCGCTCTTGAGAATATGGTGGGCATGATTGCAGAGCCTCATGTCATTTTCTTCTCCATTGTGGAGTTACATCCAGCAAGAGTCAACCACAACCAGCCCCTATTCATTACGGTGCAATATCAAAGCCTCATGTCATTTTCTTCTCCATTGTGGCCTAAATGTCTGCCCATTGCGCACAATAAATAAAATTTGATTCAAAGCCAAAGATATCATACCAACTACAAAGGGAATGACGACTTTCGATAACACGCATCACAACGCGCTAGTTATGTTGGTTATTCCTCTCATCATAGGGCATGTAGTCTTCGATGTCGAGTTCTATATTGTGGATTTGGAGCCCTCTTTCAATCTCTTGCTTGGGCGCCCTTGGTTGCACAAGCATCAGGTGATCCCCTCGACCCTCTATCGTATGGTTAAGTTCCGCTGGAGCAACGATGTAGTTGTTGTCATGGCAAAAGATCTTGGCAAAGAAAAGGTAGAGTCGGTCTCCGCTGTCTCACTCCAGACCATCCATTTTGACCCTAAGCCTTCTGATGTCATGTTCCGAGTCAACCGTTTCGAGCCTGTTAATTACATTCCGGCTCTCAAGCGTGTTAGATACTTGACCATTCATGGCAATCCCCTTCGGATGATTGAAAATGTGTGTCGCAAATGGGGATACAAGAAAGGAACCCGACACCAGAACTCTACTGCACTCAATCTACACCTGAAGACCAAACAAGCACACGTGAGTGACATCTAAGTCACCCAGTAAGCATCCCAAATGTACAAATAACAAAAATCTAGTGAAAAGCCAAAACTCAACTTTTAATTTATAAAACTTAGTTTTCTTTGAAGATCCTATTTAAAACATCCTTGTCCTTTCTTTTGAAATCATTTGGGAATCTGTTCCCACACTGTGCTTTCTCAAAATCTACTCTTTCTTTTCTTTTTGAAACATTTGGAATTTAGTTTTCAAAACCACATTTCCTTTCCAAAACCCATTTTTACTTTCTTTTTACCCCTTTCAAAACCGTTCTCATACTCTAAGAAATTCACATTTTCGACCAGATCCAACCTAAAACACAATGCGTCACAGGGCTAAAAACCAAAATCACAAACACTGGCTGGGAACTGGTTAAAGTACCATCATTATTTCATTCCAGAATTTTAGAACCATTCATAAGTCCAATCCTAGTCAAACTACATTTCTTTTTATTTCTCAAAATCACATTCTTTTCTTATTCATTTCCACTTTTCTTTACTGATGTTACCTTGATCTGGAGTAACTAGGCACACAAGCAGTAGGCGAGGACATCATTTCCCCTACCTCCTTGCACTGCCGCGGTGAAATTCCATGTGTGGGATGATACCGCCCTGGCCAACCGGCCTCAACCTCTTTCATATATGCACAAGGATACGTCTTTGTCTGACGTCCCATCGGTGACCCGAACAACTAGGTTCCATGACCCTGGCTCAGCCTACACTGTCGATGACCCGAACAACTAGGCTCAGCCAACATCGTCACGAGCTCGGTGACCCGAACAACTAGGTTCAACGACCTAGGCTCAACCAACATCGTCACGAGCTCAATGACCCGAACAACTAGGTTCAACGACCCAGGCTTAGCCTACATCGTCACGAGCTCGGTGACCCGAACAACTAGGTTCAACGACCCAGGCTCAGCCTACGTTGTCTCAAGCTCGACAACCACAGTCGTATTTGGCAACTGGTTTCATTGGAGCCTCATACTCCCACCACGTTGTCGACACCAACCCTCATGGTTCCTTAACACATTATTAGTGTTTCATTTCCAAAACTCTTTAACTTTTCCTTTTCAAAATCATTTCCATTTTCATTCATTCTCGTTGCAGGAATCCATTTCCATGCAACACTTGATCCTCCACTGCGATCCCAACTCAATTCATGACAAACAATGCTTTAAAAATCATAAATTGGGTCTCATGCCCAAAACCACAAACAATCAACCATTTTATTCATTTATAAGGTCTAAAACCCAAAACCACTCCCAAATGCACTTATTTGGGTTCCGTATTCCTCCATGTCATTTACATGGGGAAAACATCATTAACACATGCTCGTTGTCCATTTAAAACCCCTTTCTTTTCATTTTATAATCTCATTTACCTATATTAGGGCCAAGGCAAAATCGATAGACCGAATTTCAAGTTCGGTATACCGAAAATCCCTTGTTCTGTATAACGAACATCTTCGGTATACCAACCCCCCCTGATTCGGTATACTGAAACATTCCTCGTATACCAAAACTTCCTGTTTCAATTGACCAGATGATTATGGTCTACCGAAACCTAGGATCCTAGCTTAATCTATCAGGATTTCGATATCCCGAATTCAATTCGGCATACTGAATTTCTCGCAACCATGGCATTCCAAACACACATCACAAATTACTAATAAATCATGAGGTGTAGATCCTTGAGTCTACTTCAAAACCCCTCAAACCATTCATGATTTCATTAACCACACAATCCACACGAAAATCACAAAGGGATGAGACTCAAAACGGCTATTGTAGCCTTCATCCCAAAATCTTGTATATTCCGACCAATTTCTATCCTAACTGCATGATATCTATGTTTTCATGCTATTCAGCTCATTCTCATCAATTCCCCTATTTTTCTAATATTTTACATGCATTTTTCATCAATCATGCATTTGACATAATGAACGGATATTGTGGAAACGAGGGGGGGAAGAGGGTCGCGTACCTTGAGTGGCACTCCGGAGATCTTCCTCACTCACCTACGAGTCTCTTCTTGCCCTGGTGATGTCTTCACCACAGGCAGACCACACGAATCACCACCTCCTCTACAGTGCACCGTTCTTCCTCTTCTTCTTCTCCCTCGCATCACAGTCCTTCCTCTTCCACTTGCCTCCGCCTCTCTTTATCTCCTCCTCCACCCGCGTCGCGTCGGTCGCCCATCATGTCGAAGAAGAAAGCAGGTGCATAGAAAGCCAACCACAAGCTCACACATCCAAGAAACAATAGATTATCCATTAATAAACCATTTATACAATATTACAATTAATTACATAGTTTACAATTAAAAATGGATAATCAGGCCCAGATGTCACACGTGGTTTCCTAGTGCAGGTAGGTAGTGCTAATTGTCAGCACGAGCTTCTGAATCCAGAGCATCTTTAGAGCTTGAGCACTATGTTACTTTGTTTCTCCAACTTGTTTTCTCATGCATTTTCCTTGCATTCTTACATGCAGCATTAGGCATAGCACTTTTTTGCCTACTCCATGACTTTCCACTGTGTTTTGGCATAGTACATCCATCCTTGCATGTTGGCATTTAGCACCACATTTATCCTACTTGCATAAGCATAGTTTTCTCCATGCATTTTGGCACATAGCATGCATCATTATGCATTAGCAATAAGCAAGCACGCATTCAACATCGGCCACATGTGTGAGCGAATCGCTAAGAAAGACCTACTCGTCAGGCATATGGAGGTACCTAACACCTTCCCCATGTGTAATAGGAGTCCTTACCCTTTCTTTAGTCCGTAATGAACAATGTGTCACATCCATTAGGCATGAAGCACTGCATTTGCATTTCTGCATTTGGTTTTCCTCATCTTCTTACTCCAAATGGACTAGGTGGTGACTCCCTTTCCTAATCCTTTTAGTTTTGCATTGACATTTTCAGTGTTTTCAAGTCAAGTGTCATTCCTCAGATTCACCAACTTTGCCATGGCCCTATCGATCCTCTCATGTGCCTTGATTGCGTGGGGTCCTATTCATCAACATGTTCACAGTGGTATTTTGAGATAATTTTTGAAATGTTTTTGAAAATGATTTCAAAAGGATTTGAAAAGAGAATGCAATGGTTTTGAAAAAGTATTTTCTATTTGTGGTGAGACCAAAAGGCTGAGCCAAGTACTCATCAGATCCTAGAGGTATGATACTTCTAGATTGTCATTCACAAGATCGAGACTGAGGTCTACTAGTCAAGATGTTGACTAGATTTGGAGGTATAATACTCCACTTGTTTCGAATGTCAAAGACCAAGGGTACTGTCTTTACTTAGTAGTATTGTGGTAGAGGACCCAAGGTGTATGAGACCTCTGTGTAGTTGGAAGTGATACCCTAGTTAATATGGGTACCGAGACAGGTAGGTGCTGTCAGAGCCTAGGGTGAGTAGCCAATAGTGCTCGAGCACTGAGACTATGATTGTGGTACTACATGGCCCAAGCGTGGAGAACTTAGATTACCCTTAGCGCCAATGTTGGTCGGGTCTAGGGTTGGAATCCCTAGGTGCTCAGGCACGACAGAGTGTCGGTAAGATGCACCCCATATTATATATATGTGGATATACTGAGGTTGTGGCTAGGGCTGTTGGACTCTTACACGGGGTGATTCACTATGACAGTGCAGTTAAGAGAGACTGGAGTCCTCATTAGCTACTTGTGGCTTGTGTCGGTTGCTTGGCGTCAAGAAACATGACACATTGTTTAGGGTCCTTTTGAGAGGTTGAACTCGAGATGGATGGTTGTGACTAACTGTGGCAATACAATTGAGAGAAGTAGGAGTCTTCAACAACCGACACAAGCCACACATCAAGGGTTCTATGTTGAGGCTTGTGTTATTTGCGTTTGTGAGTAGCATTGTGGTTTTTGAAATATGGATTTGTGCCGTTTTCTGAGATATGGATTTAATATGGTTTTGGAGTAGAGACTCTGTGTTTGATATGGCTTCAGTGGGCACGAGTGGTTTTAGACTTGATTTGAGAATAGTAGCCATGTTAAGTATGCATAAATGTTTTGAATGACATGCATATGGCTTTGGAAAGAAAGAAAAGAAAATGGTTTCAAAGGCATGGTTTTAAAGATTATTGCTTATTGGGCAATAGTGAATTACCCTAGTGTGGTGGTGCAACATCAAGGAGAGATACCAGAGTTGTGTGTGTGTGTTTAGGTGTGGTGTGTACTACGTGACATTTTAGTGGTTACTCATGTGTGTTTTGTTTCTTATTTTTCACAGATGCAGGATAGAAGTAGGAGCTTACTAGTGCACATAGAGATGGAATTACTCAACCACACATCAAGGGTTCTATGCAAGTATGTCATTTAGTTTTGTTTCAATTAATAGTGTTGTTAATTATGTTACTTATAATTGGATTTAGTTTCATAGCTAATGTAATTGTTAAAAAAAATACAACTAATTTGGGTGTAGCGACTTGGGTCGTTACAAGTCGTATCAGAGCATAGATTACGTAGGAGCATTAGCCTAGTGATGTTTGGTCAATGACCCCGTATTTTGCATACTTGCACCTTGTTTTTATTGATTTTCTTATTTAGAGGAGTGCAAAGCTGTGTTCACTTGCGTGGGCAGTTTGTTTAAGCTCTTCAATGGCATGGAGTGTGCTTTTGGTGTTGTTCACTTGTTTTATGGGAATTAAGCACCGTGTGATCATAAAAGTGGTGGTAGTTGTGTTCTAGGTGAGACTCAGTGTTGGCGTGTAGGGTAGGAGACCCTGCTTTATATAGGAGGCTAGATGAGTCTTGTCATTGGGAGTTGTGCACGTCTATTGTGTGTACTGGTCAAGTTGGTGCGCAATGCATATGGGGAAACAGGACATTAGCAAAGAGATACCCTAATTCCTTTAACGGGGTCAAGCACCCCACGTTAGCTGACCAAAGGATGTATATACTTTGCCACCATCTATGGTTGGGCTTTTTGGTGTTGTCATGGAAGGAGAGGTATTGTGGTTAGTTACCTCTTGTGCGACCCTCCTTGATTGATCATCATGGCTATTGCTAAAGGTTGTTTCTTGTTGTTTGCTATTTGCTCTTATTTGATTGGTTGCTATTTGATTATTCCTCATTTGTTGTGATTGTTGTTGTCTATGGGGTGGATATCTGTAGCTCTGCTTCCTATTGTTGCTTTTGGGTGAAGCATGAGGCTTTCCAAATGTATGTGGATTACTGTCCTTTACTATATGTGGCTTGTTGTTGTTGTTTGCTCAAGTGTTGCTACGGAAGATGCTTGGAGTTGCATCCTGCTATTGTTGTTTTTGGGTGACTTGGAGAGTCCCCAAATGGTTGTTTGTTTGGTTGGTTGTTTATGGGTGACCTGGTGGGTCCCCAGATGTTTATTGCTTGGTTGGTTGTCTACTTCTAGGTGACTTTGGTGGGTCTCCAAATGTATGTTGTTTGTTGTGTGTGGCTTTGGGATATCCTAGTTGGATGCCTAGTTGGTTCTGTTTGTTTGTAGTTCAAATGGCCAATGCCATTCAAGTAGTGGAGATTCTTTTCTCTGGGTTGTTCTCTTCTAGGGTATCATGTTGAGGATGCCCGATTTGTTTGCTATTGGAGTGTTTTGTTGGGATACCTAGTTTCCTGTTTGTGTTCTATTTATAGGCGGGTTGAATGGCATTGTGTTATCTAATATGGGGAGATTCTTTCTTTGATATTCTCTTTTGGGGTGGTTCTGACCAGATTGTGCATCAAGGTAGCACAGTGGATGCTGGTGGGAGCTAGTTGCACCTAGTCACCCTTGTGATTTGTGCCAACTAGAGAGGGATGTGGTGTTTTGTGACTCCAAAAGACACTATTGTTAGTTTGTAGTTGGGGATTTTGTGTCGGGAAGGGACTCCCAACCAAGAAATGGTGGAGTTTTGCTTGGAAAGAGTAGTGTTTTTGGTGTCGTACTGGACCTTGATGGGGTGAAACAACTTACTAGAGCATAATGTTCGCCTGCTGGTCCTTGAATTTGAGGCAGCACCACTATGTTGGTTGTCTAGGGTCGTGACATGGACATCTGAATTTGGTTTCCTTGGTTCTTTACCTTGAGAATTTTGGAGATGAAATTCTTTTAAGGGAATTAGAATGTAACAATCTAGACCTTTGGTGGCATTTTAACTAGCTATTTAATCTAGATTTTAGGGTCAAACATGTGCGATTAGCATGAATTATCAGCGTTAATTGCAAGCATGAGGTGCTAGCACGTATTACCAGTGCAAATTTAGAGCGTCAAGTGTTCAGTTTTTAGAACTTAGGCTAGAATTACATATTTAGTAGATTCAACATCGCGATCGAGTTTCAAACATCATATTCTTGTATCTTGAGTCCACAATACTGAGAGGACCCTTGTGGAGATCTTGAGAATGATTTCGAGGTTGTAGTGATTGTCAAAGAACCCTATTAGCTATTCTTCTTCGACACAAACCACTCGAGTTGTAAGTAGTTGTGTGGATGTGAATATGTACTCACAACCTTGCATACACGTAGCAATGCCCTAGGAAGTGCTAGTAGTAAGGTCTCACGGTGGTGCATAGGTCTATGAGTGTGGGCCCCATTCTCATGTACATGTGTTCGAGGGCTACAGGTATGTGCATGGGCTCATCCTCTTGACTGTGGCTTCCTCCCACCCCACCACTTATTATATTATATATATGTGTGTGTATGTTGAGGAGAGAGGGAGAAAAAGGGAGAATTTTCAATTCCTCCTCCTCCTCCTTCTTCTTCTTCTTCTTGTTCTTCCTTCGCTTCGTCTTCCTTCTCTCCTTCATCTAACACAAGAGAGAGAGAGATATATATATATAAATAGAGAGAGGAGATAGTGAGAGTGAGAACGAGGGGGTCGAGATGGTGATGGGCGACCATGCCCATGCATCGAGGAGGTCGTCGACAAGCAATGGAGGTGTCTACAAGTTCGATGCAAGGTACACACCTTGTAGCCTCTTCTCCTTTTGTTAAGGGCATGATAGTGTGTATCTTAGTGTGTAGATGTTTGTAGAGATTTTTGGGTGAATTTATGAGGTAACAATGGTGGTGGCCACTGTAGATTTATTGTGCTTGTGCATAGTGTTCGTAAGCCTTGCTTTGTGATTTCTCGAGATCCACCTAATGGATCTCTGTGATTCTTGTCCCAAAACATAGATCACCTTGAGGTTCTTGTTTTGGTATATTATTTGTGTTATTTTGTTTAGTGTATAGGGATCATTAGCCATTCCTAGTTCTAGCGATCGAAATGGGTTTCTGCAGCGTCAAGACTCTGGTTTTTAACTAGAGTCAAGAAAGATGAGCATGATCGACACACGTGACTAGCATGTGCGAGTGTAAAGTGCAAGTGTCTAGCACAATCTACGAATGCGAATCACCAACGTGAATTGGGATGTGCAGGCCATTTTGAGATAAATGTTGGATTTTGCTTTTGGGGGTTTTAATATGATTTAATAATGCATTAATGTGGTAAATGAATTTATGATGATAATGAAGATTAGGAAAATCATTAGAATGATCCTAGGAATTTTCTAAAATAAATTAGCAAGATTCAATATGAGCTGTAGATAGAATTATATGACCTAGAAATACTAAGTTCTCCCTTAAATGGTTAAGATGAACTTTAGGGTAGATGTTTAACTCTAAGATTAGATGATGTTTAGTCTTGTGGTCTACATGAAATTGCAAAGCTTTTTTTTGGCTATCGTGTGGTTCTTTTGGGTTAGTTTTATGCCCAAATGGTGTGTTTTTCCTTAGCTTTTGTTGCAAGTGTTGCTTGGCTATGTTCTAAAGAGTGTTTTCAGAAAGTGATTTTAAAGAGGATTTTTAAATAATTTTTGAAGAGAGATAAGTGATGTTTTGGAATATGGTCTCCAAAGGATTTTAAGGAAGAGATGCATGAATTTTGTGGTATTTTGGGATGATTTTCAAAATGTTTACGAAAATGATTTGAAAAGGATTTGAAAAGAGAATGCATCAGTTTGCAATGGTTTTGGGAAATTGTTTTCCATTGTTTTTTGTTTGTGGCAAGACCAAAAGGCTAAGGTAAGTGCTCGTCGTATTGTATAGGTATGATACTCCTAGATTGTTGTTCATGGGGCTGAGGCTAAGGTCTGTGGGTTGAGGTGCCAACTGAATTTGGAGGCATGACACTTTGCTTATTCTAAGTGTTGAAGACCCAGAATACTATCTATACTTAATGATATCGTGGCAACGGACCTTAGAGTTATGAGATGTCTGTGTAGTTGATCACGATACCCTAGTTGTTACGGGTACCAAGACTAGTAGGTGTTGTTAGAGCCTGGGGCAAGTAGCTAGTAGGGCTTAGGCACTAAGACTGTGGTTGTGGTACTATAGGGCATGAAAGACATGGATTTGCCTTAATGTCGATGCTAGTCATGTCTAGGATTGGAGTTCCCAAGTGCTCAGGCACTACAGGGCATCAGTAGGATGCACCCCATGCTGTGTGATATGTAGATATACTATGGCTACAATCGAAGCGATTGGACACCTACATAGGGTGGTTCATCACGATAGTGTAGTTGAAAGAGTCCAGAGTCCTCATCAATTGCTTGTGGCAAGTGTCAATTGTTTAGCGCTAGACAGTACAACACGTTGTTGAGGGTCCATCTAAGATGTTGGACTCAGGACAGATGGTTGCGACTATCTGAGGTGGTGTAGTTAAGAGAAGTAGGAGTCTTCAACAACTACTTATGGCTAGTACTTATTGAGGTTTGTGTTGTTTGCACTTGTGAGTGGCCTTGTGGTTTTTGAAATATGGATTTGTGTCATTTTTTAAGATATGGATTTCATGTGGTTTTGAAGTAGAGACTCTGTGTTTAATATGACTTCAATGGGCATGAGTGGCGTTGGAATCAATTTGGCGAGAGTAGCTATTTCAAGTATACATAAATATTTTGAAAGGCATACAAATGATTTTGGAAAGAAAGAAAAGAAAATGGTTTCAAAGGCATGGTTTTAAAAGATTTATTACTTATTAGGCAATAGTGAATTATCCTTGTGTGGTGGTGCAGCATCTAGGAGAGATGCCAATGTTGTGTATGTGTGTTTAGATGAGGTGTGTACTAAGTGACCATTTGGTGGTCACTCACGTATGTTTTGTTTCCTATTTTCCATAGATGAAGGATTGAAGTAGGAGCTTACTAGTGCACAAAGAGATAGAGTCACATGACCACACATCAAGGGTTTTATGTATGTGTGTCATTTAGTTTTGTTTCAGTTAATAGTGTTGTTAATTATGTTACTTATAATTGGATATATTTTCATAGCTAATGTAATTGTTAAAAAAATGTAAGCTAGTTTGGGTGTAGCAACTTGGAGTCGTTACAAGATAGGACTTTTGCAAATGTCCATTGCAGATGTCCAAGGAGGGGAGTGGTGGGATAGGACTTTTGTAGATGTTTGTAATGGATGTCTGTGTAGTGGAGTGTCGAGACAAGACTTTTGTGGACGTCCACAATGGATGTTTGCCTAGTGGAGCTTCGAGTTATGACTTCTGCAGATGTCCATTGCAAGGGTCCGTGTGTAGCGACTTGGAGTCATTACAGGATAGGACTTTTGCGAATGTCCATTGCAGACGTCCATGGAGGGGAGCGGTGGGATAGGACTTTTGTAGATGTTTGTAATGGATGTCCGTGTAGTGGAGTGTCGGGACAAAACTTTTGTGGACGTCCACAATGGATGTTTGCGTAGTGGAGCTTCAAGATAGGACTTTTGCAGACGTCCGTTGTAGGGGTCCGTGTAGTGGAGCTTCGAGCTAGGACTTCTAGGAACGTCCATTGTGGACGTCCGTACCGATGTTATAAATCCTATTTGGGTCCCTTTTTAACCCATGGTTGTGAGTTTTTTTTATTAGATGACATATGACACAGTACTAACATGCTTTCAACTCAATATTTGTTTTTAGGACTATAGCTATTTGATGAATTCAATGATTTCGATTTGAGTATGTAAAAAAAGAAAGAACGAAAAATGTATATTCTTATTGATTTCTCAAGTAACTATTTACAAATAACATGATTTGTATTATACTTTATAAACAATAGATACAATAATTTAATGATCTATAATAATAATTTGACTAAATGGAGTCGTACACTATTGCATAGCTAAAAAGCTATGTATAAAAGGTCAACTACTATTAGATTGCTATCCTATAGTTGTAATATGTGTAAAAAAGAGACAAAAAAATAAAAGAATCACATCAACCATTCATGTAGAATCAAATGATCAATAATTGATGTACAACCAGATTAGTTGTGCACTAGTATATAACCTCATTAGAATGTAATAATTTCATGATAGAAAATGAAAGGACTTTATGCCAAATTGGGTTTCATGTGACATCTTATAAGATATTATTTGATAACACTTACGGACTCAAGGCATTTTTAATTGATTCGTGTCTCACACTTCTTATATGCTTTAACTCTAATTCCGTTTTGTTAAAGGAGCATACGTTTCTAGGTATAATATAAGAATATTTGAAGCACAGCCCTGTTTGGATTAAACCCCCTTTTCAAACTAATGTTGATTTAACCTTGGTTTCATTGACGTGCATAAAGGGCCACCCAAGGTTTCTTAAAACATGTTTTATGCAATTTGAGAAGGAGAAAGTAAAGAAAGATGGCCAAGGGAGACAGAGAGAGCGAAGAGAGGGAAGAAGAGGGGGAAAGAGGAAAAAAAGACGGCCGTATGCCCGTAAAAGAGGAAGAGAAGGAAAGAGAAGGAGAAAGGTAAGAGAGAGAGAAAGGAAGCCAAGAAAATAACTCTCAAATTTTGAAGTCAAAAATCAACCCATATTTTGATTAAGAAGAGTTTAATCAGTCAATAGTGTCATCTATGGAGTTATAAATTGAGAAAGATGGCTCAACAAAAGTAAGAGGAAGAGGAGGCACCAAGTTGCCGATAAAAATCAAGGATGCGTTTTAGTTTAAAGAAGAATTGATCACTTTTCAGTTAAAATGTGTTTAAGTCTTTAAGGAAAAAAAATCAAAGTTTAAAATGTTATGTAAAGTTGCTACCAAATGCATCATATTTTAAATTAAACAGATTTTTCACCCAAGCCTTGGTTTTAAACAGGTCCTACGAATGTTTTTTTTTGTTAACGATTGAGATAGATATTATTTCTTCGGCTTCAATGCCAGATAAGAAATATAGAGTCCGTAAATATTACAGACCCTTAGGCTATATAGCCTCCAAAAATGCATATTGTTCCATATAAGATACCATATTGTTCAGAATTTATCAAAAATGGGACTAAAAAGTATTATAACCAAAAATGAATGTTTCTGTATGGGCCAACTTCCTTCATTCATTCATTCATATTATCCTGGGCTGCCTCTCCTATTGGTGCATGAGGGGGAGGAATAGAAGGTGGTGTAGCAAGAGGCTCCTCAGGCTGTGGTGTCATTGCAGTTACAAACTGCAACATTTCTTCTTTCTCGAAACCTGGTACAAGATTTACCACCCAAAATTGCATCAAACATATAATATCAGAGATAATCTCAAAAGCTGACTTAGTATTATTACAAAAGATCCTACAATTTCTCTCCCTCTAAATCAACCAGAGAATGATCTAGAGTAACAAAATCCACCCAGTAAAAGACAAATAAAATTTAAGATCAGGGGTGGAGAGGAATAAATCTGCAACTGATAAAAAGCCAAGGTGTAATTGGGAGTTCAAGAAGAACCTCCAAATTTTCCTAGCAAAAGAACAATGAAGAAACAAATGTGTATTACTTTCAATGCTCACAGAGCAAAAAATACATAATGGGGATCCAGTTCATGCTCTTTTCAATAAGTTTTCTTTTGTTAAGTTCCTATTTTGAATGACTAACCATGCAAATAACTTAACCATTAGGGGGGATTGACTTTTCCAAATACTTTTGAAAAAGACATTGCGTAATCCTCCATCATTTATAAGAGTATAGGCAGCTTTCACGGTGAAGGTATTGTAGGATACTAAGGCTTCTTTAGAGGGGGGGTGAATAGAGATTTTCCGGTTTTAATTAAGTCTTTGGAATTTATGATGCAATTCAAGAATTTTAGCACATAAGCATTCAATCGCAAAGACACAAGATTTATAGTGGTTCAGCCAACCCCGGCTTAGTCCACTCCTCAAGTTCCCCACTTGAGATTTATCCCTTATATTCAATAACCTAGAATATTACAAGCTATAAAAATTACCTTGTTTGTACACTTGTATCACGAATTTCCTTCTCCTTCCTAGAGAACCTCTGATTACTTTGAAAGAATGAGAGCTTTGGAGCACTTGAACTTTTACTCTTGCTTGCCTTGAGAAGATGATGAGCGCTTGGAGCTTAAAGCAAAGCTAGGGTTGAAAGAATTACAACTCTCTTGATCACTCAATAGAATACAACAATGTGTAGGAATGTGTGTTTAGAACTACA
>JAMKQA010250447.1:0-12736 GCA_024699735.1 Posidonia australis | reverse complement strand
TGGGCAAATTGCATTTAGACCCCTGCATGTTTTAAAAACTCTCTGGATAGTTGTTTTTGTTGGTTAAGTTGCATTTTAGCCCTCATACCTCTCTGAAACTTTCCCACAAGCTTGTTTTCACTGGGAAAATTGCATTTAGGCCCCTGTACTTCACTGGGGCGGCTGTTGAGTGACCAGCATATCTGCGAGAGTCCCGAATTTGAGGTAATTTTCTCGCTTTGATGTACTTGAATTGCTGTTTGTTTTTGACTTGGCTTTAATCTGATTCTTGGTATTTCAGGAAGGGGATGCAAGTCGGATTATGCGATGCCACTGGGGCCCGATGCTCGACCATTTCCACTGCTTGCCCGAGTTTCTGCAGGACTTCCTCTTCCACCTGTCTCCCTTTGGAGGTTTGCTGCGCCTACCCATCATTCACGGGCATTACAACTTCTTCAGAGCCTTGGTAGAAAGATGGAGGTTCGACACACACTCCTTCCACCTGCCATTTGGTGAGCTGACTGTCCTGCCTGACCAGTAGGCTCTGCTGACGAGCCTTCCTTTTGGTGACGAGCCCATTATAGGGGAGACGACCCACGGCCTCCACCTTGCGCCTGCACATCTGGGCTGTGTCCCTCCTATAAGCCACCTAGGGGGAAACATATGATCACCGTGGGGTGGTTGAGAGAATGGGACAAGTTCTGGCCCAACCCCGAGCCTGAAAGTGAGGAAGTAGATTTTGTACTGAGGCGCTTTCTGCTGGAGCTGCTGGCTTTGATCTTCTGCGATTCGTCAGCTTACTACATTCACGCTGACTGGATTGCTTATCTGACCAACCTGGAGCATCTAGATCAGTATGATTGGGCCGGTGCTAGCTACACTTGGCTGATCTATGGGCTCGACAATGTGGTCAAGCTCGGGCGCCGTTCTTATGTGGGGCTGTATCCTTTGCTGACTGTAAGTATTTGCTTTTTTATTTTGCAAAACAAATTTCCTTTATGTTTTACATTTGATAAACTGACTTGTGTTTGCATTTACGATATTGGATCATGGAGCGTATTACCAGAGGGCATTGCTTTGTCTGCCTGCGGGACGAGCTCCTGCCTCTTCCCCTCTAGTGGGTCGAGCCTGACCACCGGGCTACTGCTAGGGTGTTTAGCTATGAGTCCTACCGGTATCTGCTGGACCTGGTAGAACTCGATGATGTAAGTCTCCTCTACCTCCGGACTTTAATTTTGCATGCTTGTTGTACTTTGCTTGCTTACAACTCCCTATTTTTGTAACAGGTCCACCTACGCCCATTCTCCAGATATGATGGCATTGACTAGGCTCCCATGAACTCTGGCTGCGTTCTTAGGGACAAACAGGTGAGGTTTTATTGCATGAAAAAGTCGGCCTATTACCTCCCAAGGCGTGTGCGACATCAGTTCTCGGATGTATTCTGCATTCCTGCCCCTCCTCTTGCTGACATGGACCGCCCGGCCACGACTCGCTCAGTTGCTAGAAGCCGGCATGCAGCTGCCATGGCTTCTCAGGATAGGCACGTCCTTCGAGAAGTCAACTACACAGACTATCTTGCTTGGTACAGGCGTGTGGGGAAGCCGCACCTATTTGAGGAGGCAGTGCGGGATAGCCAGCGTGGGATGTGGTATGCAACTAGCTGGGCCCAGGTATAGGATTTCCAACTCTGCTTTTCATTGCTATTGTGCGAACAGTGATAATCTGACATTAGCTATAATTCGTAGGGCTTTGAGGAGCAATTCGGCGCCTTCTATGCTGACATTCGCCGAAAGAGGGTAAACTCTTACTTTGTAAACTGCCATTTTGACTGTATCTGACATATTTGCTATTTTGCAAGAACTGCGTTGGCGCAACATCATCCGGGTATGCTTCTCTCTTCTACCCTTGCTGCCACTGTTTATAATCCTTATTGCTAACATAAATCTGATTTTGCAGCAAGACTTTCCCGTCGAGAGAGCGAATGTAGCCAGCAGCGGGGATTTCACTTTGGAGGCGTCAGAGGGGGACCGCTCGGACACCGAGGTTACCCAGGCGTTGTGCAACTCTGCTCCTCTCTCTGAGGCTGCCGCAACTACTCAGTGGTCACGCCGGATTACTCGACGAGGCAATAGACTCTTGGCCGAGTACTTCCAAAAGGCGGCGTCCGATGATGAAGATTCGGAGGAAGAGTAGCTTGTAATTTTTCTTTTGGAAAATTCTGTAATAATGCTGGCACTTTGTAATCTTCTTTAAATTTATAAGAAAAAATCTGATTTGCGATGTGCCCTTCGGGGTTTTTGTATGTGCAGGTTGTATGTAAAAGCTCTGTGCAGGGTTAAACAATTGGCGCCGATTTTGGCGATGTCAACATTCTGAACAGGTGCTGCTTAAATTTTTTGTCATCCCAGGCGCCACCTAGGTGCGCCGCTTTGGTGTGCTTCATATGTGTGTCTGAGAGGTGCGCCGAATAGGTGCGTCCCCAGAAATGGCTAGTTTTGCTTTCCATTTTTGTTGAAACCCTTCCTGCTCTTCTATATAAGCCTGCATCTTGCGTGAGGCAGTGCCGTCCTTTCTGAACATAACTCGACTGCAGACCTTGCTTCCTCACCTTTGCTCATCTTCTGATCTTCTTGGGCACAAATTCTACATTACCATGGTAAGAGCTGCTGTTTTACATGTTTTCTGTTACTGGCCTTTGCAGATTCTACTCGTTTTCCTGTTATTTGTCTTTGCAATTCTTCGTCCTCCTGCTACATGTCTTTGCAGATATTGCTTGCTTGATGTCTTTGCAGATTTTTTCTCTTTTCCAGCTACGTGTCCTTGCAGATTTTTGTTTTCCTGTTGCAGACTTTGGACAATGCTTCTTGATTTTTTGCATATGTTTCTTGTGCTATGCTTGTCCCATGCTTATGTTAGGTTTCGCCTTTTACTACCATATTTGTAGAGCTATCCCACCATGGTGACCCCCAGGCACTGCTCTGACGCCTTGCTTGGTTGGATCGATACTTTGGCGGCCGACGATCGGATACAACTCCGGATTTGGGGTATTTCTTCTTCCCTCCTGAGTATAGCCAAAGTGGAGGTTAACTGGCATTTGCTATGTGCCATGGCCCAATTCTGGAAACCAGCCTTGCATTTTTTCCGCTTTGGGAAAGTGGAGATGACTCTAACTCTGGAGGAAGTCAGGCGAATTTGTGGCCTGTCCCCGTTCATGTCCCCACCAGTGTTTTATTGCCATGCCAGTTATGTGCACGTCGTGAGCCGACTCACATGTATTGCCAAAGAAGAATGTGAGGAGAAACTCATCTGCTGAGATGGTCCTACACCCATGATACGCCTAGATTAATTCGATGCAATCATTGGTTCCCGCTCCTCCATAGGTACTCTGTGGCTTTACTGCTCTGTACTGTGCTTCCTTGGGGAGCTGATCTTTAGCCATGGCCGGACGACTGTGGCTATTGAGGTGGCAGAAATAGCCTGGGCAGTAGTTGTTCGTCAGATTGACTTGGCCCCTATCCTTCTTGCCGAAACCTATGTTGGCTTGGACCGAGCGTTGAGGCGCTCCCGCCACTTCTATGGATGTGGCACCCTGGTGCAAGTAAGCAGATCATTGGCAATATTTAATAATATTTTGCTGTGCTTTCATTAACCATGGCTCCATTTTTGCCAGGTTTGGTTTGCTGCCCATATGGGAATGAAGATTCTGCGCCCTCGGCCTTCTACTTTTGAAGTCTATAGTCGCACCCATCATTCGAGGTCACTTCTGGGGGTACATGAGCTGTGCGACAAACTGCGGAATCTTGAGGCAGATTCTGTGACATGGTGCATCCTATATTCAGCATCCCGGACTTTTACTGCCTTCTTTAATGCCACGGACATGTGACTCGTGGTTCTCCCTGGATTCTCTGGTGGCGTGGAGTATCACCCCGTCCGGGTCCTTCTCCAGTTTGGCTTCTGCCAAGACTCCATTGAGCAAAGCCCCTACCCTGACAGATATACAAAGCATGCTGCTGGCTCAAATGCATCTACTTCGGAGTTGGCCCAATGAATGAGTGCTGGCATCATGTCTTCTAGTCTTGCCATCTTTAAAGGCTCTGGCTGCACAGTGGGATATGAAGCTGAGATAAGGGAGACATGGCCCTTGAGCGAGATTCTGCCTAGTGGCACCAATTTCATGGAGGCAAGCAGTTCAAAGAGGCCCCGAACTGATTAGCAAAATTTGTATGATGATAGGCCATAATAAGAATTGTTGGCATTGATGTTGCTTTGTTTTGTTTTCGCTATATCTACTTTTTGGATCAATTCAATTGACATGTCCCTGATTCCTCCATTTTAAAGAAATGACTATCATGCCCCTAGTCGAATGCTTGTTTGCCCATACCACGACTCATAAGGCAGCTGACATGCCCCTGGTAGAAATATGAACAAAATGCCTTGCAAATGAATACAAATATGCCTGACTAGAATACACCCTAGCCAAATTCTTACACAGCTTATAAGGCAGCTGACATGCCCCTGGCCGGAATGCAAAAAAATGCTTTACAAAATAAATACAAATCTGCTTAACTAGAATGCGTCCTAGCCAAAATGCTTGCACGACTCATAAGGCAGTTGACATGCCCCTGGTCGAAATGCGAAAAAATGCTTCACAAAATAAATAATGTTGTGCAAATGTAAAGAAATGGCTAATTGATACATTGGTGCCCTCAGCGCCAAGGAAGTCTGTTTTGCCTGCGATAGAAGGTGACACTGTCCTCGACTCATGTGGCACTAAACTAGGCACTTAGGTTTATTTGTGGCTCTCCTTCAGATTCATGGGCCTCATGCCAAATTCTTAGGGTTCTATACCTACTTTTTAAGGGTTCATTTTCTTTTCTCCCTCATAGGCATGCTAACTGACCCTACTCCTGCTTGGAGGTAATAAACATTTATGCTGAGGGGGGTGGCTGCTATTTCCCTTGTGCTGAAGGGGTGGCTAGTCCCTTTGATCATATGGGCTTGGTAAGTGCATGCTCCGACTCCTCTCTGAGCTAAATGGTAGGATTAAGCTTGTTCACATGCCTCTCTTAGTGGAGCTCAGCTTCTATCTGCTACTTCTGTCTCCTTGTTTCTTTTGTGCTCCAATGTCTTGTGTATTTTTATTTATTGCTCACACTCTCTCTAGACCTAGCATTTTTACTCCCTCTTGAGATATAGGTCCCATGGGAATTTGTGCATTTAGCCCATTCCTCTGAAATCTCTCTCTCACACCCTAAGCTTCTAGGGTAGTAGCACATGAGGAGGACATGACACATCTTACGCAGGTAGGCTCCCAATTTTCCTCATTGGGCAATGATGATGCTATACAAAAAGAAAAGGGTGCAAAAGATTATTTATGTTGTGCAATAAAAAATGCATGACTCATGGTGCAAGGCATTAGGGCCAACTGAGAGTCATTGATAGTACTTCTTTAAGTAGGAGGCATTGACGGGCTCTGATTGTTCTGTATGGTCCATGCCTTCAAGGAGGACTGCACCCCCTGACAGGGCCTCCTTAACCACAAATGGTCCACGCCAGTTGGGTCTAAATTTTCCCCATGTATCTGGCAAATGAATGGCACACAGAACCAAGTCCCCTAGTTCAAAGCTTCTAGGACGGACTTTCTTCTGATAAGCTCGGGCCACTCTCTTCTGGATAGGCAATCAGCTCTGACCGGATCTCTTTTTCAAATGCCGGGTCAGTTATGTCCACTGAGAAGACCTCCTCTGATTCTGTGCCCTGATGGCGTTTAAGGACTGTCACAGTGACCTTTGTGTTTCTATGCCGACATTGTGCTGCTGCTTCTGCTTCCCTGTCTGGATGGTCTAAGGAGCTAAGGGTCTCTGCCTCTGATGTGGATACCTCTTTATTCTTGTCTTTGCTAACTGTACAAAGTTTTGTTTGATGGTGGCTACTCTGCTGTAGACTGGTGGGGCCGCCATCTATCCCACTCGTACTTGCTTCATGGTTTTGATCCTCACCCTCAGGGTGAGGCCTATATTGCCAATACCAACTAGACCCGCCTCCTGGCTGACAGGAGATTAACTCCAATGGTCTAGTGTCCCTCTCATCTATTTCCTGCAGGACCATAATTGAATCCTGGTCCCGGGGTGGTACTGGTGTGTTTGATGGTGGTGCTGCAACAATAGCTTTGCCTTTCCTTCTACGGTCATGCTCTGCTATATATTCTGCAAGCATGTCTAGCTGCTCCTGAAATAACAGGTCCAGATCCCCGATACCATCATCTGAGTCTGTCTCTTGGACCGGAATCTGAGCTGCTGACTGCTCTGTCTGTTTACCGCTTTGCATGATACCCTGCCATGTACTCGGCCGCTCTGGCTGGCTGCTATCTCGACATGAACCCTCTAGGCAAATCCAGGCTGGTGGTGTTGATACTGCATGGGAACCTGGCGCTGAGATCTCTTCCTTTGGCTGCATCGCTCATAACCCAAACTGTCTTTCTCAACACATTCTTCGGCTTCAATCGGCTCGGCGATTCCCTCACCATAAAGCCCAAGAGGTGATCCTTTCTCATATCCCCATTTGCGACAAAGGTTGTCGATCATCAAGTGGGGGTTGCCAGAAGTGGCCAAATGGCCGGCAAGCTCTAAAGGCGGAATGAAATTAACCGGTTCAAACCGATTAACCTAAAAGAGGACATCGGTAGGTTTGGGCTCAAAATGAACAGTCTGCGGGGTTAGAGCTGAGACAGACTCAACCTTCTCCATGTCTTCTGCCAGGACAACAACGACGTTGTCATACCAATGAAATTTAATCCTGCGATGGATGATTGATGGAATGATTTGATGCTTGTGAAGCCAAGGGCGTCCAAGCAGGAGATTAAGAGAAGGTTCGATATCAACGACGTAGAACTCCACATCGAAGCGAACAGGGCCAATGGTCAGGGGAATGATAAGAATCCCAAGTGCATCATGATGTGTATTATCAAAAGCTATCATCCCTTTCACAACCGGTATAACATCTTCGGACTTGAATCCGAATGCACTTGCTGTGGGCAAGGGGCAGACATTAAGGCCTGCTCCATTGTCCACCAGTGTGAGGGGGATGCGAAAACTTTGATACTATGCAGTGATGAACAAGGGAGAGTTGTGGTTGGTGCCAGAGGGAGGTAACTCTTGGCTGGAGAAGGAGATAACCTGAGGTGCCACAATCATTCCTACCATGTTCTCAAGGGTAGTAGGCTCTATAGTCTGGGACACACGAGCTGCCTGGAAGACCCTAAGGAAGGCTTCTCTATGCTCAGCCGACGTATGGATTAGGTCCCAAATGGAAATGTCGGCTCTAACCTTCTTAAGCAGGGTAGTGATGTCAGCTGAAGGTTGGCTGCTAGTGGTAGGAATGGGCAATGCTACTCTAGGCATAGGTGGCTGAGGAGAATGTGCCTAGGGTTGGGTAGGGGTTGCTGCTATAGGTGCTGAGGGCCTAGATGGCTGGGCCTGCAACTTGTTAGGGACTCGGGTTAAGGGGTTAGGCCTGGTTGCTGGGGGTTTGTATACTCTACCCGACCGTGTCACCTCTGCACACATTCCTTGGCATAACTGTAAGGAACACGATGCGTGTCGTGGGTCAGAGTAACAACAACTGGGGGACGGGCTGCTAACTGTACAAGTGATACTGAAGGGCGAGGGCAAGTAGGGGTATCTACCTGGAGGTGCTGGTAGTATTGGTGAGGGTACTAGTGGATCCGAGGGCGTGCTGGCTGTCTTGGTTTGGATTGGGGCCAGGCTGCTAAATAAATTGGAGTAGGTGTCTGGGGATATGCTACAGGTGGCACCTCAGTGTTCTCCGACTCAACAGCAGGACGGATCACAGAAATAGGTTCCTCGGCGTTACCGTGGAAGGAACGATACAAATGGGAAGGAAAATGAGAAGATACATCATGAATTAAGGCGGTTGGGCAGATAGGGGAAGAAACTGACCTAGAAGAGAAAGAAGTAGAAGAAACAAAATTAACTCCCGAGGAACCTGGCGCTCCCGGAGGCGGATGCTGCGGCAAAGGCTGACTAACTATGCTAGGGTGTGCTGGCTGTGCTTGCTGTGCTGGGTGTACTACTAGGGGATGTGCTGGGGCGCCTGCCTGGGTATTAATCGTAATGACCTTCTGGTCAATCAAAGCCTGGACAGCGTCCCTGAGTGTGAAGCAATTGTCCGTTGTGTGGCCAACCACCCGATGGAAATTACAGAATGCATTGGCATTGTACTAGGATGGCAACGGATTAGGCGGAGGGCGTACCTCCGGCAACCTCAGCAAGGATGCGACCTTGGGGAATACCATGCTCAATGGCTCCACTAAAGAGGTATAGTGGCGTCGATCATGGCGTTGTCACTTCGGCTGTGGATGTGCCAATGGTGGGCGCGTCCTAGCCGGTGGGTTGGGATATACTGGTGTGGCAATGGGGGTAATATGTGATGCATGTTGTGCTCTAGGTGTAGGCGTAGGTGCATAAACTACGTGGCGCTGCGGGGGCGGGCAGACATCTGCTAGAGCAGCAGGGGACCTAATGTAAGAGACGGTATTCTTGGAGGGATCCCGCCTCCTGGGTGGATTGGTGTTGGGGTTGTTGCTGCTGCTAGGGCCACTATGTGAGGAAGTGGCCTGATTGGCAAATGCAGAGAGTGTCGGAAAACTGCCACCGTGCAGTGAACTCTCAACATGGGCGCCCGCCCGAAGCAATCCAGAGAAAGTGGTGACAGGCTAAATGCTAAGCAGAGGCCCGATCGCTGGTTGTGCTCCTCGGATTACTATCTCAATAGACTCCTCGTCAGAGGGTCTATCCTTGACTTGTGAAGCCAAAGAGCGCCAACGTCCAAGATACTCCCCAAATGCTTATTGGGGTCTCCACCTGAGAGCGACTAGGTCCTCCCGCTTGGGGACTAAGTCGAGGTTGAAGGAGTATTGCTCCAGGAATGCCTGTGTAAGGTCATCCCAAGTCCTGATGGTGGCCATGTTGAGGGAAGTGAACCACTTCAATAAGGGCCCCGTGAGACTCTTCTGGAATAGGCGGATTAACAACCTTTCGTCAGCCTGAAGCTGAGCGAGGTCTTCACAATAGGCTTTGAGGTGGGCAATTGGGCAGTCCCTACCATTGTATTTCTCAAATTCTGGAATATGAAAATTCTGGGGGAGAGTCGCCTTTGGGAAATAACAGAGGTCCCAGAATTGGTAGGACTAGCGGTCCCCACCTTGCACTTGCCGGAGAGTGCGTTCGAGATCATTTACTCTCGCGAGGAGAGCATCTGGAGCTACTGCAGTTGTGGACTGTGCAGTAGAGGTGGGTGCCACGTACACTGTATGGGTCGCCCCTAAGGGCTCCTCCAAATCCACCATTCCGCCGTTTGGTGCTACGGCAGGATGGCCAATGTACCCGTGCATGGGTGCAGTGTGCTGTGGGATGAAGGATGAAGCGTGTGTGTGATAAAAGGGTGAAGGAAAAACAGGAGGTGGTGCAACTAGTGGTGCAGAATGTGGGAGCAAGAGTTGTTGGACTGGGATGGTATCAACACTCACAGATGGTAATTCTCCTGCCGGCCTAGGGGACTGGCCACCAGATAGGAGGGATGCATGCTGAGGTGCGTGTTGTGCTGGTGTAACAGAGGGTAATGCCGACACCCCTATTGCCGGAGAGACAAGGGATGGCGACGGCTGTGGTGGGAGTGCAGTAGGTGCAAACTGTGGTCCTAAAGCCGGTTGCGCAGGCAAATCGGAGCAGGGAAAGACAAAGTTAATAGGACATCTGTTGCAGCTGCGCAATCACGATATCGTCGCTGGTGGCTCCGACAGAAGGAGGCAAGACAGAGGCAGAAGCAAAATGCTGAGATCCCAGTTGTTCAAGCTGGGGGGTAGCTACTACTGAAACAGCCGTAGTAGGAGGAGGGCTAGTAAACACATAGCCCTTAGGGGAGACAGGCTCGACTGTTGTGGCCTCGACAGCAGGAGAAGACCAAGCAAGTGGTCCCGAAGGCGGGTTTGCCACGGGAACACGGAAATGAGGTGGTGGAGGTCCTCCAGAAGCTAAGGCAAAAGTGGAGGCAGCAGAGATAACAGGAACAGACACATAGGAAGAGTGTCCCGAGGCGGGGACCTCCTCCTGGACAGCAAGGGAAAGGGACTCGCCAGCATGCTGGGCCATCGCGGATCGCGAGCAAGTGAGGATTGGACTGCGGCTAGGAAGAACAGGACGAGCTATCGTCGGAAGTGACGAATAACTCGGGAGATGCGATCGATGATAAGATCGCAAATGGAGCTAGTGAAAGGAAAGATCTCGAGCTCAGGCTAAGGAAACTCAAAAATCCTATGCACAAAAATAAACAAATCAGCAAGATGCAATGATTATGGTGGTATGCAATGTGAATGCATGCTGCTAGTATGCACTCTCTCACCAACTAGGGATGTCCTATTAAGCTGTCTACTCCGGGTTCACACACTAGGGTGAATAGGTCTCCGACTCGAGTTTAGAAATAGTAAGGTCCCCTTTCTAAATCCCAGCCAAAGCATGGGTAGTGAACGAGTGGTGCTTTCGGAGCCTTGACCTCTACCAAAGTAGTAGGCTATGCCGCTTTACTCACACCGACACGACCCCGGTTAAGGGGGAACAAGCCCAATTTTTCATCCTATGCCAAAGCCATTAGGATGAACCACCGAAACATGTCCTTCACAGACTGCATAGGTAATCCTAGGGAGGAGAGGATGCATGCCCTATATGATGTATGCAAAGTATGCTTTAAAATTTTTTTGCTTGCAAGCTTATTAAACCATGGGGGAGATTTGCAATTTGTCCCTAGTTTGCCTTAGGATTGATAATTTTGGTTTTTATGTATTCATTAACCAAAAAGGGAAGCAAGCACATCTCTAGTCTCCTAGGCATGGCATATACAGGAAGGGAAATAAACATGCAAGTAGACATGGATAAACAAATGAAAACATGTGCTACAATGTGTGCAAAAGTGGTGACATAGCAAAAGTGTGAAAGGAAAAAACAACATTAGCAAAGTGCATGCATGCAAAACGACACCACTTAACAAAGCATAGAATAAAAAAGGCAAGCATGAAAGCTGAAGCAAAAGAGAAATCAAAACGAAAGCCAGGACCTGGTTATCCCGAGCGAAGTCGCCAGTTCCTGTAACCATGCCATCGAGGATGGCAAAAAACAACATTGTGTATACGCCAAAGTCAGCAAAAATAAATAAAATGCAAAATGCAGGAGTCGCCACCTAGTCTATTCAAATGGAAGACGAGGAAAACCATATAACATAAAAATCATGCAAAACAATAAAAGAAAAGTCTTCGTAAACCAGAAATGCTGGTAAGGATCCATGTTACGCACGAGGAAGGTGTTAGGCACCCTCGTACGCCCGATAAATCGGTCTTTCTATTGATTTCTCTTTTGCTTAGGGAATGTTGGCTATGCAGCCATTACTGTACGCCCGAGGGCGATATGCTATGCCATGCTTGGGTGATGTCTAAGTATAGGTGCATGATGTGTAGGGGTGTGTCCTAATGCTCAGAAATATCGCTCGTATACTAGGTCAAGTGTTGATGCAATATTATTGCATAATAAGATCAAAGATCTAATATCTTGAGCGATTTATCATCCTTGCTTTTCTATATGCTTAATGCAATCTAAAATGCTGGAAAACTACCGAAAACAAAGATGTGCCTTCCTAATGAATCAAGGAAGAAAACCAAAGGAAAACCCAGAAGCAAATCGGGTCGAGAAAGCAAGCAAAAAACATATAAAAGCCTGCTATGTGCTACTGAAAACAGGCAAATGTGCTTGTTTGGTGCGCTAGATGGTGCTCCAGTCTGGTGCGCCACCTATGTGCGTCTATGTGGGCCAGTAAAATATGCTGAGGGAAAAATAGAAAGCCATGTGAAGCCAAAACATCAGAGGATGCACTCTGGAAAAGTATGCAGTAGAGAATCATTCTGTAAAACTCGGAGAAAACATGTCTTGAAAGTGCTAGAAATGCAAATGCAATGACTATGGACCTCGTGCTCAATGGCCAATAGCCTCACACGAGATCCAACCTATTTAAGCTAGATGAAGGATGCAGGATCCAGTCAGGCCACTGGATCATGGGCTGATGCACAAGGTTCTCCACGTAGGAGTAGAGTGCAATTGGCCTACCAGATTCAGCCTAGAACCGAATATCAAAACAGAGGAAGCATTTGGAAAACAATCTGATCAGAACTGAAAAGCATGCAAGTGTCATCATGACACATCATAGAATCAATCATAAAGAATCAAACTCAAAACCTCAGGTAAAGCCATGCAAACAAGATGCTAATGCAAGTGTTCTGATCTCTGGCCAGTCTAGCGTGCCTGATTGGTGCGCCAGAGTGGTGCTCTGGTTGGGTGCGCCTGAGTGGTGCGCCCCAGGGAGTCTGGATCAGACTACAATCTGATCCAGAATCCATCCCAGTAGAGATATACGGTGATTCATGCTAATGCAGATGGGTTCATGCCATTATTAAGAGCTGAAAGTATGATGAGGATGCACACAATCGAGAATCATCATGTAAATCATGCATTTAGAATTAAAACAAGTTGATGGATTCATGTATGAAAACATGCAAAATGCCAAAGCATAGATATGTTCTGGATAAATGCAATCAGAACGCATGTAAATGATGACCATAAGCATATATCTATGTGCACAACATAAAGGTGCGTGGCAAAATGCTATGTGCAAAGAAATGATAAAAGAAGACAACTCA
>JAMKQA010250445.1:0-14782 GCA_024699735.1 Posidonia australis | reverse complement strand
GAATCATGCATGCATCCTTGCATCGATTTTTTTTGCCTTTTTTGTGTGTTTTTGGTTTTCCTCGTCTTTCCATTAAAAGACTAGGTGGCGACTCCTTTCTTTTTCCTTTCTTTTCTTTTCCTTGCACATTTCGCCAATCGAGGCATGGCTGTGATCCGCCTTCTCCCTTGTGGGTCGGCATGGTCACAATAGCTAAAAAGAAAAAGAGGTAGAAGGCCTACCTCTCAAGATGTTCCCTCTCGAAATTTCAGAGATAAAGAGATCCGTGTTTCTTTGAAAGGACCAAGGGTGCTTAGGGATGCAAGGGAATGCTCTAGAAAGCGAATATATGTTGCTGGAAAGAGGGTATAGCTCGTGCAAGAAGCTAGCTCAGAGCAGAATTGTAGAATTCTGGGCTTCTAACTTCAACTCTGGATTTCTAACCTCTCTCTATGGCTACCTATGGGGGTCCTTATATAGGATTTTCTCATGGGTAACTCATGGGAATGAAGAGAGCCTCACAGACGAAAAGCCTGGAAGATTCAATGACATATTCCTTGCTAAAGGTAACAGCTATGGGAGGTGGAAAGCCAACAGCCCGCAGCCTGCGATGTGGTGTGCGCTAGGGATGTGCGCCGGCTAAATGCGCCACTTATGTGTGCTAGGGAGGTGTGCTAGCTAGGTGTACTAGGGAAGTGTGCTGGGGAGGTGTGCTAGCTAAGTGTGCTAGGGAAGTGTGCTAGCTAGGTGCTCTCTCTTACTTGTCCGGTTTCTAATTGGGCTGCAGGCTTGCTACGGGTTTGAGGTTGGCTCAAGGATCAGTCACATCCAAAGCAACAACTGGAGCCTTATCAATGAGTCACCACAAAATCGGAGTGTCTACAATAAGATCCACGGTAACATGATTCCAAGTGTAAACAAACTAAGGAAGATATCACATTCTTAAGTTGGTATTCATAACATTCTTCACTTGCAAGAAATGTTCACGAACTAAAGTTCCACAAGATCATTATGCATTGAATAGTTCATATAATTTCTTGCTATTTGAGACAAACATCACATAAAGAAATCTCTAAGGCTCCTACAAGGATAGTTAGTGACATTCTTTTCAAAATACCCTTGTGGAACATTAAGTAAGAAGGGTATAACAAGATAGACAGTTGCAGAACTATAGTAAGGAGAGAACTAGGGATATATTTGGAAATGAAAACAACCAATTTCAAAAATCAATCTTTTATAAAGGTTAATAATGTGCCCAGAAGACATGAAATAGTTCCATGTATAGGTTAACATGATCTAGAGTAATGAAGAAATGTCATATAATATAAACAGATTTAAAGAGTTTACTATGGTTACCTACATACTGCATGGCAAAATGAAAAAATTCCACCATACATCTAGACAATGTCTTGCATGTTAGCATGTCATGAACCTATAATTTATAAGATGCCGAATAACAAGTTTGTCCATTATTCCTTTAACAATGCATTACATGTTTTCCTATTATGATGGCCAAGTTGGTGACATTTTCCACACTTTATTGGTGCTTTTTCTTGAACCCTTGATGGCATGCACTTCTTCGGTCTACCAAATCTTCATTTCATGATCCAAGGTTTAATTGCAACTACATTGACAAACCCCTACTAGGTCAATCACTGGAATATGATTTATGCACTTCTCATTAGCAAACCTAAAAGTTGCTGATGTAAAATATGGACTACAAAAGTCATGAATATTCTTGCTGACAAATTGAATTGTCGTACAAGCATGTTTGCATGGAAACCACTTCACCATCCATTCTATGCAAGAACAATGAGATGTCGCTAAATTAACAGTACAAGATTGTCAATCATGAACCTCAATAATTGTGAAAGGCATACTGATGCTGCATTTCATTTCTCTACAATTACAAATATTACTTATAAGTTGCTATTCTACTTTAGGGCAAAGATATGAATTCCATGTACTACTTTCAATCTTCCTTTTTGACATCATTTCCATGATTTGAATGCGTATATGATCTATTAATTTAGTAATGGCCAAGTGACAGGCTTCCATAATCTAAGCAATAAATGATTCAGCAATATTAGAATTCATATGACTGTAATGTTCTTCTTCAAACAATGCATTATCCAAAAGTTGTGGTCCAGAAGCATCTTGTAAAACCCATAAATTCATTTTGTAATTATTTACATTATAATGAATTTATTGCTGAATTGGTGTTATTGTTTTAAGGCTCATTTGTGTGATTTTGTGATTTTGGGCTTGGGCCTCGTCGGTTGGCTTCTGTTTGTGTGTTCCTATGCATGGTTGGCACTATACGTGTGGCATTATGCCTGTGGGCCCGTGTGTGGGTCTATGTGGGCCAGCATGTGTCTGTGGACCGGTGAGTGGGACTGGTTACTATTCGTGCTTGGTGCTTAAGGGTGGGATCGTGCGAGGTGGTTGGTAAGCAGGATACGTAGGTGTGCACGTGCCCTGCTACTTTGCTGCATGGCTTTATAAGCTCAACACCCACCTAATGCACGAACAACTCTTTACCTCCTTCTTCTTCCCCCTAATGCCTTCTCCTTCCCTCTCGCTCCATCACGACCCTGACGACCTCTTCCACCTCTCTCCTTCCTCTCCCACTCTCGTCTCTCGGCCCTACCCACTCACTCTCTTATCTCCCATTTCTCTCTCTCCCTTTCTCTTTCCCTCCTCCCCCATTCTCCTCCCCTATCTCCTCTACTAGTGGTGCCTGTGAGTGAGCCAAAGGTTGGAGGTGGCATGAGGTGGTGTGTGGCGGTGCGTGGAGTGGTTGAGGACATGTGGGAGGCAGGTTGGTTGCCAATGGTGGTCGGTGGTTGGCCAAAGAGTGAGTTGGGTCGTCGGAGGCCATTTTCAGCTACGCACCTCACCTCGTGTTGTAGAAAGTATGAAAATTGTAGAAAATGAAAGGAATGCATGGAATCTAGGTAAATTTACATTCCTAGAATTTATTAAGAATTTATGATGATTTATGGTGGTATCTATGCCCATTAATGGCGTTATGTGGTTTAAGGTTGTTTTTGACCCCTTTCGCTTCTTGAATTTATTTCTCCTTGCATGATGAATGGATTTTGTTTTTGTTTGTGTGGATTTGGAGTAGACTCGAGCATCTAAAATATATGTTTTAGTTGGATTTTGTGGTGCTTGTTTCAGGGGTCCGCCCTATGGTCCCACTTTGGGCAATCTTGTTGGTTAATGCCTTGGGCCGTTTTCTGGTTTCGTAAAAAACAATATACCAAACATTTTTGGTATGCCATTATTCTATTAGATTAGGTCCTCTGGTCAAACTTTAGTCAACCAAATCTCCTTGGTCTTCTATTTTTGGCCATGAGTGTTGACTGTTGTGTCCCAATTTGGTCAATCGAATTTATTCAGTCTATCGAACTAGGAACTTTCGATCAATCAATCCAGTTTTTGGTCTACCATTTTGGGTGTTTGCACCTATTTCAGTCGATAGATTCTGGTCAATCTTCCGATCCAAGAGATTTTGGTATATTAAGCCCATTTCGGTACACTGAATCAAGGCCAAGCTATTTTATAAAATGTGATTTCCATGAGCTTTCCGGATTGGTTTGTTTTGACAATTTGAGATGCAATCATGGGCCATCATTAGTGGTCTTGTGGGACACCTAATGTGCCATTTTGTCAAGGTTTTGAATACGTTTCCAAATATATAAAATGATTTGAAAATGGTTTTCAAAAGAGATGAGTTGGCCCATTTTTGGAGAGTGGTTTTCCTAGTTTTTTATGTGTAGGCCGAGACACTATGGGATTGTGTCATCGGAACTAGGGAATATGACAACATTCTCGGGTGGTCGGGTGCATCTCCCTAGTTGAGGTCGAGGGCTAAGATACCTGAGGCTGAGGGTCGTCTGGTCTTGGAGGTATGAGACTCCCTAACTGTTGTCTTAAGGCTAGGGTTGTGGTCCACGGGTCGAGGTGTTTTGTGGCATGACAGCGAGATATGATACTCCTACTGTCGCTATGAGCACTGAGGCTCTAGTGTTGTCAGGTGTATTGGTATGACACTCCCACTTGAACACCATGTGGAGGACGCCGTGAGGAGGCAAACCCTGTCGTAGCCAGTGCGGGTGGGACATGTGTCTCATAACTGGTGGCATCTTGAGAGACAAGACTGCCTTCCCAGAGGGGTTGGCTTTGTCAGGGTTTTCGAAATGGGAGAATCACGAGACAATGATCGCCCTTACATAGGGTGGCCTCATCATGGTAGTGTAGTGCACTACGGTGGCTGATTGTGGCCAAAGTTGGTTGCCTGCTGTCGGGCTTCTTGACTCACTATGTGTGGTTTTGGCCATTGAGGGCCTCATTTGTAGTTTTAGACTGGTAGAGCTCTGTTTGCTGTTTTGGCCTGTGTGGGCCACGTTTGTTGTAGTTTTTGACTTGCTGGGCCTGGTTGGTCAATTTTGGTGGTTTCAGTGAATATGATTTGCAAAATGATTTTAAGGAAAATTAATATAGATTTGTTTTCTGCTATTTTTTGGGGTGCGTGTTGGGTGACTTTTGTCACTCACATTTTCTTCGTGGTTTTGGGTTGCAGGTGTAGACATGCAGATGGGTTTTTAGCATAGAACACATAGTCTGATGTCTCGTAACCACAGACATAGGTTCCTAGTAGATGATATTTCTATTTAGATTTTAATTTCTTGTAATTTAATTTGTTTTAAATTATTATGGGAATTGAGAGCGTTACACATCCACAAAATTCTTCGCATACTTTGAAGCAAGACATAAAGCATCATAATTTTCTTGAAAGTCCTCTACTTTAAATTTGTTAGCGCAATTCTTGAAAAGTAGTGCTAACCTACAAAAAAACTCAATTACCAATGTTATACAAAAATATATGTCAAAGTCATGTAAAGTAAGAGACAAACCTATTTCGTACTACTTTGGGATATCGTTGAAGGACTTGTGCAGTGAAATTTTCACACAAGTGCCTTAAACAATAACCATGATCGGAAGATGGAAAGTTTCTTGGAACTAATGAACCTAGTCGTTTACCTTGATTTGATATAAATGTGTTTGTTGTAGCCCGATTGAGAATTTCCATCATGTTTTTCATAGACCATTCCCAATTTTCTTCTGTCTTTGAGTCAATAATGGCAAATGCCAAAGGATATATACCATTTTCCCCATTTACACTATTTGCAACATGTAACACTTCTTGATAATTTGATTTTATATGAGTAACATCAAGGAATATATGAGGTCTACATGAAGCATGAAGTCCAAATATGCATGCAAAAAGTGCGATAAATATTATTTTGAATCCTAATCCTTTAGCATCACTATCATTATCACACTACAAATCAAAATATGAACCTAGATTTGTCCATATGGCAACTTCAATATACTTCCTAACTTTATCATACGAAAATGTTTCAGCCCCACATAATTGTTTCCTTGCACTCTCCTTACCATTCCGTGCTTGATGATAAGGAATATGAATACCGTATTCATTGCATATGTCATTCATTAGATCACAAGCCTTATAAAGGGGTCTACACTTCAACTTATCTTCAATGATATTTGCAATCCACCGTCTTGAAGCCTTGGGATGACCCCTCGTTCCAATACCTCCTCCACAAGTATGCATATTATTTAATGATTTTATATAAAAGGTGCCACATTCACTAAATAATGTAGACGATATTTGCCATGCACAATTCTCATTCACACATTGAGCCTTCACTCTTTGTAGCTCACTTTTCAATAACTTATAATCAAAACCCCAAGCACTCACATTGTGAAATTCTTAACCAACTTCTATTAATTCATTTCCATAAAGCTCAATCATCTTCTATTTTGCTTTAGGACTACCATTGTCACAATCAATCTAGTGAACAAATGATTTTTTTAAATTATGTCCTCCACAAATGCCCTTTGGTAATGAACTTTCACCATCTTGGCTGCTACAATGACTTAAAATAATGGCTGTCACAAATACTACCTTTGGAAGCATCATCAACTATTTTTAGTTTTGCACTTGGTAATCCTTGTCGAATTTGTAACTCAAACATGCGAAATGCATCTGAATCATTACATATGGAAGTATTGAATGTGACTCCACTGGGCATAACATATTTCAAAGTAACAAAATTCGATTTCAATTGTAACATCTATGCATGATTTTCCATTTAATGTTAAACCATGGAAATTATTGTATTATTTGAATATGGTTTATTAATGGACAATCAAATGTTGTGGTTGTTGTTGTGGTCTCTCTTAGTGTTTTAGCATCCCTAGGTGTATGTTTTCCTATCTTTGTGTGCACATGTTTGTGCTTGTGGGCCCATGTGGGTGTGTGGGACCCACTTGGACACCCACATGGACTTGACTAGGCTTGGTCTTGGTCAAGGGTCCAATGCCTCATTCATGAGCCTCTCGTTCCTCCTTAAACCCATGAGCCCTATTACTGGAGGCCTATACACTCCGTCGCTTCATGGCAGGGGCTGGCAAAGGCCGACTGATAGGATTCCAAGGTGGCAGGGTGGCAATGGCGGAGGGGTTAAGATGGGAGATGGTGCAAGGGAGTGGAGAGCCGAACTTGTGTGTGTGATGGAGACCAGGGTGAACTGAGAGAGTGGAAGGAGAGTTTTGTGCCAAAGGAGGTCGTATGGACAGAGTAGGCCTGCATTAGACCTCGCTGGAGCCAGATGACACTAGAGGCATGCACGGCTCACCTGATACAACAAGAGGTACGTGTTCCCCTCTTTAGGTTCCTTTGTGTCGTTGGGTTCTGGTTGAATGACATGTGAATAACCAATGTTAAAATGAGTAGAAATCTTGCAAAATTAGGGAATATGATGAGAATTTGTTATTGATCATGTATGCAATGAGATCTTGCAATTTTATGTTGATTTCGTGGGCTTTTATGGATTAAATCGAATGCACGTCATAGTGGCTTTATATGTGTCTTGTGCCTTTGTGATTTTTTGTAGAACAACATGCTTAATGGTTTTGTCAAATGGTTTAAGGGGTTTCGAAGTAGACATGGAGGTTTACACCTAGTGTTTTACTTGTTATTTATGAGGAATGTTGGTTGGGTCCACCCCACACTCCCAAGTTGGGGAGAAGAGATGGCATAGAGAGGCTTGGGTTTTCTGCAATCGCAGAAAATAGCATGTTGAACTGAGTTTGCTATGCTGAAATGCCTCAGTTAGGGTCCCTTGAACCATTGATTCAGACGACTGAAGAGTTTTGATTAACCGAATCCGGAGATTTCAAATGACTGACTAAGTTTGATCGGTCGTTCAGGTAGGGGAACTTATACACTGATAATGATTCAAGTGACCGAAAGGTTTTGGTCGACGGAATTAGGGATTTTTGGTCCACCAGATCCTATTCGATATGCCAAATCAGGACCCAGATCAATGTTGTTGAATAGTAGATCAAATGTGATAAATGCATGATCAATGTGTTAAATACATGGAAATGATGTATGAGATGATTAATGTGAAAACAATGTTTTAATGGTGATTTCCATGAAATGTTAAATATGGAATATGTGAAAATAAATATGGAGGATTTCCTGAGAAATGAGAAATGCCTAAGTAAATGATAATGGACCCATAATGGGATGAAAATGTGGTTTTGAGAACCATTATAATGAGAAATGTAAATACTGATTTTGAGATTTTTAAATGATTTCTTATGAAATAAAAATGATTTTGAAAAGTGATTTGAAAAGGAAGCTACATATGGTTTTAAAAAAGATTTCTAAGATTTTATAGTAGCCACATTTAAGCTAGGACTTGCCGACTGGGGTAGTGAGACCTCTTGAGATGTGGGGGACATGTCCTTGGTCGTGGTTGCCAAGTTTCGGTCTGGCGTAAGAGCCTTGAGACTATGGCGGTAATGTAGGACCTGGGATACGGTAGACTCAGACTACTCACAGTGTCGATGCTGGTCAGGTGTAACGCCCCGATCTCAGGCACACTACCATGATCACAGTATCTAAAAGCAAAATTACACTAATTATAGTAAAATAAATAACTGTAACTCAAGCTCACCTTCAAGAAACAATGTGCGGCCGAAAGCTCCAACTTCTGCACTAGAACTCGACTGCACACGATCTGCACCTGAAAACCAAACAAAGCACGCATGAGTGACATCTAAGTCACCCAGTACGTGCCCCAAACACACAAGCAACAAAATTCCAGCAAAAGCACTAAAAAAGCTTTTAATTTATGAAACTTGGTTTTCTTTTTGAAAATCAATTTTAAAACTTCATTTCCTTTTTTCTTAAAATCACATGGGAATCTGCTCCCAGAACTATGCTTTTCTCAAAATTCACTTTCCTTTCCTTTTTAAAACATTTGGGAATTCGTTTCCAAAACCACATTTTCCAAAAACTCATCTTTTCTTTCGCTTTTGTAGTTTTCAAAACCTTTCTCATATTCTGAGAAATCCACATTTTCTACCAGATTCTGTCTAAAATATAATGTCTCTTGGACTCATAACCAAAATCACAAACATTGGCTGGTAACTAGTTAAAACACAATTCATATTCATTTCTAGGATTCTAGGACCATTCACAAGTCCAATCCTAGCCAAACCATTTTTCTTTCATTTTCACAAAAACACATACTTTTCTTTTCATTTCCACTTTACTTATTGATGTTACCTTGATCAGGGGTAACTAGGCACACAACTAGTAGGTGAGGACACCATTTCCCCTACGTCTCTACACTACCGCAGTGAAGTTTCCCATGCGAGAGGACACCGCCCTAGCCCACTGGCCTCAATTTCGTTTTATAATTGCACGGGGATACGTCTTTATCTGAGGTCCTATCGATGTCCCGAACAACTAGGTTCAATAACCTAAGCTAAGCCTACACCATCACGAGCTCAGTGACCTGAACACCCAGGTCTATATACCTAAGCTTAGCCTACACCGTCTCAAGCTTGGCAAGCACAGTTGTATCTGACAATTGGTTTTATTGGAGTCTCATACTCCTACCACCTTGTAGACACCAAACCCCGTGGGTCCTCAACACATTGTTAGTGCATTATTTTCAAAACTCTTTAAGTTTTCATTTTGAAACCATTTCCATTCCATTCTTTTTGTTGCAGGAACTGATTCCAAGCAACACATGACCCTCTACTGGGGTCCCAACTCAAATCATCGAAAGCCATGCTTTCAAAATCATAAATTGGGACACATGCCCAAAAACCACACATTTAATCACTTTAATAAAATCTTGTGGCTTTAAACCCAAAGCCATCTCCAAATGCACTTATTTGGGCTCCATATTCCTCCATGACATTTACATGGGGAAAACATCATTAACACATACTCATTGACCCTTTAAAACCATTTATTTCCATCATTTATGCCCATTTATTCATATGGGCCAGGGGATGAAAACGGTAGGCCAAATTAAGGTTCGATATATCAAAAATCACTGATTCAATATACCGAATACCTTCGGTATACCGAAACCCCATGTTTCAATCAATTGATGGGTTTCGATCTACCGAAACCAGACACCACATTTCAAACTGCCGAATCTCCCATGTCCTATACACAGCTCCTGCCAACAACCATTCGTTCACCAGAAGTAGGAGCCTCCGATGGACCCCTCAAACAAGCATCATAAAACACAAATAAATCATGGGGTGTAGACCCTTGGGACTACTTCAAAACCCCCCAAATCATTCATCAATCCATCAACTATGCAATTCATACAAAAATCACAAAGGGGTGAAGCTCAAAAACTACTACTGTAGCCTTCATCCCTAAATCTCGTATAAGCCTACAAATTTCCATCCTAACCGCATGATATCTATGTTTTCATGCTATTCAACTTATTCTCATCAATTCCACTATTTTTCTATGATTTAACATGTATTTTACACCATTTTTCATGCATTTAACATGGCATGTAGTAAGAGAAGATCATAGGGGAGAGAGAGAAAGATCGCGTACCTCCAATGGTACTTCGACGACTACACCACACTCTGGTGTGACCCTGGTGACCCACGGTGGCGGCGCACACGGCTCAGCTCTTCCTCCTCCTCCTCCTCTGGCACCGACGACACACCTTCTCCCTCTAGCTCACACATCATTTCTCTTCTTCCTTCTTTCTCTCCCAGCATTCTCCCACTGCTGCCTCCTTCCTCTTATCTCCTCCTCCTCCCACATGGTGTCGGCCACCATCACATTGGAAAAAATGAGGAGGCACGAGCCACCGTCTAGTGGTGGCACAGGTCGGGGAAGGGGATGAAGAAGATGAGGATGGTGTGGCAGTAAGGAATAGAGAAAAAGAAGGAAAGAAAAGAAAGAGGGAAAGATAGGCATGCGAACCGAGGCAACTATGCATTCTCAAATCGAACCCTACATTCCCAAATCACAACCAAGTGCACAAAAAGCCAACCAAATCCTCACAATCATAGGAAACAATAGATTACCCATTAATAAACCATTTATGCAATATTACAATTAATTACATGGTTTACAATTAAAATGGATAATCAGGACCAAGTGTAACATCCTACACACTTAGAAGAATTTTGTCCACAAAATTCAGCTCTAATAAAACAAGTAGGGGTACTGTCTCTAAATGTCCACCTCGCGCTCCCAGGTAGCTTCCTTTGTACCATGGTGATGGCACTGAACTAACACTAATGGAGTTACTTTGTTCCCGAGGATTTGCTCTTTTCTGTCCAGTATCTAAACTACATTTTCCATTATAGAAAGGTCCTCTCGTAGCTCCTCTAGCTGCATCGGTATTACCTGGGATGCATCGGCCAAACACTTCCTCAACATAGATACATGAAATGTGTTGTGTACACCAGCCAACTCTGGCGGCAGATCTAGTCTATAAGCCACCTCACCAACCCTCTTAGTAATCTGGTACGGTTCAATGTATCTTGGGCTCAACTTGCCTCTCTTCCCAAACCTCATCACACCCTTGGTTGGTGACACCTTCAGGAAAACAAAGTCTCCTACCTTGAATTCCAGAGGTCTCCACCTCCTATCTGCATAGCTCTTCTTCCGACACTAGGCAGACAACAACCTCTTCCTGATCAAATCAACCTTGCCCTCGTACTGCTGCAAAATCTTGGGCCCAACCAACTGTCTCTCACCCACCTCACTCCAACAGGTGGGTGTCCTGCAAAGTCTACCATACAATGCCTCATATGGAGCCATACCAATATTGGCGTGGTAACTGTTGTTATATGTAAACTCAATCAGAAGTAGGTGATCCTCCCAGTTACCACCAAAGTCCAAGGCACAGACCCTTAGCATGTCCTCTAGCGTCTGGATGGTCCTCTCTGTCTGGCCATCTGTCTAGGGGTGGAAGGCTATACTAAAGTTCAGCACTGTGCCAAAAGCCTCCTGTAGAGCTCCCTAGAACCTCGATATGAACCTCGTGTCTCTGTCAGACACTAGGACACCATGCAATCTCACAGTTTCAGCCACATATAACTCTGCTAGCTTTCCAAAGAAAGATTTACCTTCATTGGCAAGAAATGTGCTGATTTTGTAAGACGATCCACTATCACCCAAACTGTATCATTCTTCCTTCGAGTCCTTGGCAAACCCGTCACAAAGTCCATTGACACATCTTCCCATTTCCACACTGCCACGTCCAGAGGCTGCAAAGTTCCTATGAGCTTCTGGTGCTCTTTTTTCACCATCTAGTAGGTTGCACACTTTGCCACATACTCACAATCTCTCTCTTCATCCTAGGCCACCAGAAATTCATCTTCAGGTCTTTATACATCTTGGTGCTTCTTGGATGAATAGTGTAACTAGAGCAGTGAGCTTCATCCAGCAGACTGTTCTTGATTTCCTCTATTTGAGGTACATATAATCTCAGATCATACCTTAACCCACCGTCTACCTAGACTGAAAATTGAGGGGCATTACCAGTTTCCATCTTCCTCCAAATATCTAATACAATAGAATCATATTACTAAGGTGTTACAATAGCCTCGATCATCCTTGCGCGAAAAGACAAATTAGCCAACATCACTCTGGTGGTTCCTTGAGATTGTCTCCCAGGCCTACACTCCACTAGTCTCTCTAACAATTTTCATTCATGAATCATCAGGCTAGCCATAACATGAGAGCATCTGCTTAGGGCATCTGCAACCACATTTGCTTTCCCTGGGTGGTATGACAAACTGAAATCATAATCCTTGATATACTCCACCCAACGCCTCTGCGTTAGGTTCAAATCTCTCTGAGTAAAGATGTACTTCAAACTCTTATGATCTATGTACACCTCAAACTGTTCACCATACAAATAATGCCTCCAAATCTTTAGGGAGAACACAACAGCTGCCACTTCTAAGTCATGAGTGGGATAGTTCTTCTCATTATCTTTCAACTGGCGTGAGGCATACGCCACCACCCTACCATGCTGCATCAGCACACACCCTAAACCAGTTCCACAGGCAACACTATAGACTGTGAAACTGCCACTCCTAGAGGGCAAAGTCAAGACTGGGGCTGATACCAGACGAGCCTTCAACTCATTGAAGCTCTCCTTGCACTATCGATCCTAGGCAAACTGCACTTCCTTTTTGGTCAGTCTAGTCAATAGTGCAGCAATTTTGGAGAAATCTTGGATAAATCTCCAATAGTATCCTACCAAGCTGAGAAAACGTCTAATCTCAGTTACTATCTTCACTCTGGCCCAATTGCTCACTGCCTCTACTTTGGATGGATCTACCTTAATGCCTTCTCCTGAAATGATATGACCAAAGAAGGACACCTCCTCTAGCAAAAACTCGCACTTAGAGAACTTGGCATAAAGCTGATACTTCCATAAACTCTCCGGTACGATCCTCAAATGCCTCTGGTGGGTCTGAACATCTAAAGAATACACCAAAACGTCATCCACGAAGATGACCACAAACTAATCCAAATAGGGCCTGGACACCCTATTCATTAGGTCCATAAAAGCAGCCGGAGCACTCGTCAACCCAAATGGCATAACAAAAAACTCATAATGTCCATAACGGGTGCAAAAGGTTGTCTTCTGCACATTTGGCTCACTGATCCTCAATTGATGGTATCTAGATCTCAAGTCTATCTTGGAAAGCACCGATGCTCCCTGCAACTGGTCGAACAAATCGTCAATCCTGAGCAGTGGATACTTGTTCTTTATAGTGATCTGGTTCAACATTTGGTAGTCTATACAGAGCCGAAGTGAACCATCCTTCTTCTTAACAAACAGAACTGGTGCTCCCCAAGGTGAGACACTGGGACGAATGAATCCCTTATCTATTAGTTCCTGTAGCTGATTCTGGAGCTCCCTTAACTTGCAGGTGCCATCTAGTATGTAGCCTTGGAAATAGGAACTGATCCTGGTACCAAATCAATCACAAACTCCACTTCCCTATGTAGTGGCATTCTAGGAAATTCTTCTGGAAAAACATCAGGATATTCCCCTACAACCAACAAATCCTGAATCTCAACCACAGATGAAGTAGAAACTGTCACACAGGCCAAATAGCCCACAATGCCTCTTGCTAGATGATGATAGGCCTTAATAGTAGAAATCACTTTTGTGGGCTCACTCGGTCAAGTGCTTTCTACCATACACCAGCCTTGGCCTAGATATTCTGCTAGAACTCTTCACTTGGCACAATCTATCACGGTTAAGTACTGTGCCAGCCAGTCCATTCCCAGGATAACATCATAATCCTGCATGTCCATAAGATTCAAACTTACTTGAAAATTCTTGTTCCCTAGCTGAATATCAACTGGTCTCAAATACCTCCACGCTAAACTGCATTCTCCCAATAGAGTAACTATATCCAGGTGGAATGCCAATCTGGCTGGCCTAGTCCTGTTCTTAGAAGCAAACGACTCAGAGATAAAAGAAAATGAACTCCTAGAGTCAAACAAGACTCAGGCCATCCGATCAGCCACAAGAAAAGATCGTATCATCAACACATCATACCCATAATCATAACCATACTAAAAGATATGGTTGATCACAGATAGGATCAACTATTATAGGACAAGATTTAACTCATACAATCGTGCTAGTCTCACCTTCTACCACATCTCCAGATGGACAACATCTAGGGCAACAATGGGGAACACTCTCTCCTAAGTAGGCTGACATGGCGCATCTCCTGCTAGCTTTGGCTGACGGGATAGTCTTTCTGGTAATGCCCGGACTTCCCACAGTTGTACCATACTACACTATCTAAGTTCCTCTACTTGTGCCAACACTGCGCCGCTACATGCCCCTTTTTGCCACAGACGTGACATGGTCCCACCTGTGGGCCGCTGCTAGACCCTGCATGGTTGAAACCCACACTCTCTTCTCTACCAGATGTAGGTTGTTGCTTCCGTTTCTTCCTAGAGCTACCAGAACTCCCAGAACATGGTGTTCCAGTCATTGACGGTCGAGAAATGGAAGGTCGGGAAACAAAAGGTTGAGAGACAGCTAGACCCTAAACCTAAACCCTAGTCCAAAACCCTAAACCTAGCCTAAACCTAAGTCCAAAACCCTAGACTTTTTTTTTTTTATACCTGGAAAACAACGAGCCCCAGGAGACCCCAAAATCTTATAACAAAAGAAATCCAGAGTACAGCAGAGGATGGGCTACTGCCGCCTGGACCGCAAGTAAGGCAGCCCAGCCCTTTCCAAACAAACCGTCCCGCGCAACAAATTTGAAAGGTCCCTAGGCGAAGACAGGAAGACAAAACGCTGGGAGTCGACACCCAGGTTGGCCAGGCCGTCCGCAACCGAGTTAGCTTCCCGGAAAACATGAGAAAAGGAGA
>JAMKQA010250440.1:0-30005 GCA_024699735.1 Posidonia australis | reverse complement strand
GAAGATAATGAATGGACTTACATACAAATGTTGAGTGAATGTTTGAAACATTTTTATTATGCTACTGAATTATTATCTGGTTCTAATTATGTTACTTCAAATTTATTCTTTGAGGTATTTTGTGAAATTCAGTTGCTTCTTTTAGAATGGGCCAAAAGTTCTGATGAAGTTGTTGTTGCTATGTCACTTGCTATGAAATCAAAATTTGATAAGTATTGGAAAATTTGCAACAATATTTTAGCTGTGGCTTGTTTCTTAGTTCCACGTTATAAAATACGTGCCATTGGAGTCTACTTCAAGGAAATATATGGAAATGAATACCAAAAGCAAGTTGATGGGATTGCAAGTGTAATAAAAAATTGTTTTTCTACCTATGCATGTTCTATCAAGTTTCAAAATGATGAGAATGAAGTTTTGGCTACAGAAAATGTTGTTGAACATTGTGGTGAGAAAAGAAAACGTAGATATGAACAGGTTATTGCTGATGAAGTTAAACCACAGAAAACAGAGTATGAAAATTACTTGGAAGAGAAGGTTTTACGATGGAAAGACATCAATGGGAAAAAAAATTGATGTCTTGGATTGGTGGAAGATAAATGTGGGGTGATTTCCTATGCTTGGGGCAATGGCTAGAGATGTTTTTGGAATCCCAGTATCCACAGTGGCATCTGAATCTGCATTTAGTACTAGTGGTCGAGTTGTTGATTCATTCAGGAGTAGGTTGACTCCAGATATGGAAGAGACTTTGATATGTGCACAAGATTGGTTGAAAGCTGAAGCAATTGATGGGTTAGATTCTTGTATGTCATTTCAGGATATTGATGCTAGTTCTTCAAAGACATCAATAAGTGATCATATGGTTCGGATCATGTCACCTATCAATGCTAGTTCTTCAAAGGCATCGACAAGTGATCATATTGAGCTACAAGGAATAGAACAAGTAGAGTTCGATACAATGGAGGATGAGTTCTGGTATTAACGTTTCAGATAATATTTGTATTTTAGTTGTCATTTAATATAAAATTATAATTGTATAAGTATAACTTAGTTTACTTCTTTCTTTTTGTATCAGGTAAATACAGCTCTTAGATCATGCTTTATTTGTATGGCAAACTGGCGATTCTCTTTTTTCTTGATATTATGAATCATGTCATATTATCTAAAGTGTTTCTGTTTTGTTGTTGCTACTGTTTTGTGGATCATGTATTAATGTCACATTTTTTGCGGTTGTTTACTATTATGGTACTTTTTATGTATTATTGGTGTTGTTATATATTATTGTGGTTGTTTATCTTGTTTTTTTTTGAGAATCAACAGAGCAATTGAACAAAAACCTCAAAGAATAATATTGAAGCACCCTAGTTGCTTTCATCCAGTTAGCAGCCTACTCCACCATGCCTTCCACCAGTCAACCATTGGCCCGACTAGAGTTGGCGGCTCGTGCCCCCTGGTCATTAATCTGACTAGGGATACCCACCAGGTATCGTATGACTATGCCACAGAAATGTGTGCAGAAATCATGCGGTCCGGACGGGTGTACAAGCCCCCAACTCCAGCCCCTAGGGCAAGCCACCCAATGCCACCTCCACCTCAGCAAGCAAGCCAACCCCCAAAGCCCGCCACCGAAGAAATTACCTCTAAACCTTCCACCAACACTGCTCCCAAGTCCCCGGATGACCTCACCTCCCAACTCAAGAAAGTTAAAGCCGACATATCCATTTGGGACCTCATCCAAACCTTGGTTGAGCACCAGGAAGCCTTCCTTAGGGTTTTCCAAGCAGCCCATGTATCCCCCACCATTGAGCCCACAACCCTCGAGAACATGGTAGGCATGATCGCAACGTCGCAGGTCATCTCCTTCTCGTCCTAGGAGTTGCCCCCGGCAGGGACCAATCACAACCAACCGTTGTTCGTCACCGTGGAGTTCCAGAAGTTTCGCATTCCCTTGACACTGGTTGATAATGGCGCAGGTCTAAACATCTGCCCCTTGCGCACCGCAAGCAAAATTGGATTCAAAGCCGAAGACATTACGCCAGTTGTCAAGGGGATGACGTCTTTTGACAACAGGCACCACGACGCATTGGGGGTCTTGGTTATCCCTCTAACTGTCGGTCCGACTTAGTTCGACATCGAGTTCTATGTTGTTGATAACAAACCCGCTTTCAATCTCTTGCTTGGGCGCCCTTGGTTGCACAAGCATCAGGTTATCCCGTCAACCTTGCACCGCATGATCAAGTTCTGCTATGGCGACGACGTTGTTGTTGTCATGGCAGAGAACTTTGAGAGGGATGGGGTTGATGCAGTCTTTTCGGTCGATCTGCAGACTGTCCACTTTGACCCCAAGCCATCGGATGTCCTTTATCCTGTTAACCGCTTCGAGCCGATCAACTTCGTTCCCAAGTTCAAGCGTGTTAGTTTCTTGTCCGTTCATGGCTACCCTTAGTTGATGGTTGAGAACCTTTGTCACCGATGGGGATACAAGAAGGGAGCATCGCTTGGGCGATATGGTCAAGGGATCATGGAGCCTGTGGAGGCAGAGGAAAGAAGAGATCGCGAAGGACTCGGATACCAAGGACCACAAGAAGGCACGCGCAGGCATCGAAGGTTGTTTGTCCCTCGGGATTTGACTAACTTCGTTAGTGCAGGTGTGATGGTCCCGAGCAGGAATCCTGCCCCAGTCATCGTAGTGCAACAGCAACAGAGTCAGCAGAAGACCCCAAGTGGGTCTGCATCGAGGACTATTATTCAGATGAGGATACCCTGAGCACATTTGAGCCAGACCCTGCAGGCAGAATAGAGCAGAGATAGGCAGCAATCCCACCGTCACCCCGTCTAGCTTTGCCACCCCTAGTAGCAATATCACAGTCACAGCCACAGTTAGTTTCAACAACAGCAGCAGTATCACAGTCACCCTCAGCAGTAGCAGTATCAAAGTCACAGTTAGTCACAGCAGCAGCATCACAGCCACAGTCAGTTTAGCAGTAGTAGCTGTATCACAACTAGTCACAGCAGCAGCAGAGCCACAGCCAATCTCAGTCATAGCAGTATCACAGTCATAGCAGTAGCAAAGCTACAGCCAGTCTCAGTCACAGCAGTATCACAGTCACAGTCAGCTTCAGTCACAACAGCAACAACCCAAGTGCAGCAGTACAACAGTAGAAATATCCTGGCCCTTCCTGATCCCAGACCTCAAGTGCAGTCAGAATCCTGCGCCTATTATGTCGACTTCGCCTTTGACGAGGAGGAGTGTGTAGCTATCAAGGCCCATATAGACACTATACTCAATGACCTGGAAGTGCTATTCCAGGAGCAATTGGCAGTCTTGGCAGAGAATGTAGCTGAAGAGAATAGGAAGAGGAAGGGACAGGCAGTAGTGTCAGAGCCAGAGCTCACCCCACCACAGAATCACCGAGGTCCACCAGCAATCATGGTCGTGGAAGAGGGCAGAACAGACAAGACAAGACCAGAGGAGATGATCTCCGAGCAGCCGAGAGGCGGGTCTAGATGGTATGTGCAGCACAAGCCTCGCCTTCAGACAGGCGAGGGGGAAAAAAACACCTTGAGAAGGCTCCTCAGAGAGCCCGCAGAACAACCCCCAGGGCGGTCACCAACCAGACGTCCGTTAGGGGAAGGTTATTGTAAATAGTACAAAAAACCCCAAAAAAAAAATAAAAAAAATGCAAAAACAAAAATATTAGAAGCACTTTAGAAGAAAGAGAAGAATAGGCCGACACCATAGCAGAACAGCAGAGCGCGAGATCGAAGCCCGCGCAATGCAGTTACAAGGGTACCAGAGTTAGCCTGACCCTCTTCAAGTGCAAGCAGGGGCAGGAGTCGGAGCAGATCCTCTCATTTGATGTCACCGACTCTGTATTCCAGGAGGAGTTGTTATCAGAGCTGATAGCGTACGGGGAGGAGGATGACACAGGCGTCGATGATCTAGAAGATGCACCAGAGTTCCACCCTCACGACGATGATCCAGAAGGACCAAAATTGCACGTCGAGGAGGACACGGAGGTGGTGAACATTGGCGCGCCAGGTGATGTAAAGGAAGTCTGCATCAGTGCAAGGTTGTCACCACAGGCAAGGGCAGATTTTATCACATTTCTAAAGGAATATAGTGATGTCTTTGCCTGGAGTTATGATGATATGGTCAGACTAGATGTTGAGGTAGTAGTGCACAATCTATCGTTGAACCTGGACGCCAAACTAGTCAAGTAGAAAAACAGAAGATGGCGCCTGCAATGGCTTCTCAAATTAAAAGAGGAAATCATGAAGCAACACTAGGTTAAATTCCTAAAGGTCGTCCTCTACCCAGAATGGCTGGCCAATGTCGTTCCAGTGTCGAAAAAGGACGAACGGGTTCGCATGTGTATTGACTATAGAGACCTCAACAAAGTGTGTTTTCCGTTGTTTTTAGTTTTCTGCATGTTGGATTCTCGATTTTTTGGCTTTTGTGAACCCCCTTACTGTCTATTTTCGATCACATCTTGTTGGCTCTCTGATGGGGTACCTTTGTGTTGTGGGTATGGCCATGATGGCTAACAGTCGTGGGATCTCTGGGCACGCGAGTCTGAGCCACAAGAGCGACGCGCACGTGGCACATGCGCGGGTCGTCCAGGTCATAAACTCGACCCAGCCTAGCCAGTGGGCCCACCTGGTTTCAATCCTATGCTTTACATGTTGTTTCCCGACTCGAGTATGCTTTTCTTTTAGCCTAGTTTTGTTACTTTGATCATATGATTTACATTCCTTACATCATCCATAAACCCCATTAATTGGCATCAAGTGCCCACATTCCCATGCACGCAAGCGAGATACCGAGAAAGACTGACTCGTCGGGCGTACGGGGGTGCCTAACACCTTCCCGTACGTAATAGGAGTCCTTACCATTTCTCTGGTTCGCAATGATTCATGTGTCGAATCCATTTGGCACGAGTCTTCCTTTTTGCATTCGATTTCGCTTTTTTGATCTTTCGACATGATTTTCCTTGTCTTTCCGTTTTAAATAGACTAGGTGGCGACTCCATGTTTTCGTTTTCACTCATTTTCTAGTGTTTTTGAGTAATCTCTTTTTCCCCCTCGGAACCACCAGACTCGCCATGGCCCCACCGACTCCCGTGCGGTCTCAATCGCATCGGGGAGCGTGGTTCCCCCTCCGTCGGTATGGTCACACTATCCATAGTAGAGATAATAATACAAATTTAAGACAATCTAAATTACACATTAGTTCAAATGGAATAGTTAATTAGAAAAATAATGTAGAAGAAGTAAAATAAGGTCTAACATAATTTATAGTAAAAGATGAATAAGTATTTAATGTTTCTGAAAATAAAAGATTTGAAAGTTATGCATAAAATTATTTAAATCCACAATTTTAAGGTCATTCTAGGAATACTACTAAAAATATAATTTATAAAACATTTAAAAAAGATAAATAAATTTTAATTAGAATGTTTTATAGTTTATTATGTAAAATATTATTAACTTGTGATGTTTGGACAGGTCTAAATAAATTTCCTTATTTATGTTTAACTACACATTGAATAGACATAAAATGAAATTTACAAAAAAGATTAATTACTTTTAGGCTTTTTGATCATCCTTACATTGGAAAAGCAGTAGCAAATATTATAGAATATATTACTAAAGAATTGAAAATATATAATAAAATTAATACAATATTTTTTGATAATACTTCTAATAATAATGTTGTAATAGGAATATTAAAAAGAAATTTAAAACCTGTATTAAATGGTGATTTATTTCATTGTAAGTGTTGTTGACATATTTTAAATTTAATTGTACAAGAATGTATAGATTGCATAAGCTCTTATATAGAAAATATAAGAGTAGCTATTTTATTCATGCAAACATCTACTAGAAGATTTCAAGAATTTAGATACTTTTATGTAGAATAAGGTTTAAAAGTTAAAAAATTTAAATTAGATGTTCAACATAAATGGAATTCAACATATGATATGTTAACTTCATGTTTATTTTACAGTAACATAATTATAACATATTATAATTCAAGATTTAATTATTTATTAAATGATGAAGATTGATATAATGCTAGTGTAATTCATACATTTTTAGAATCATTTTATACTACAACTAATCAATTATCTGGTCAATATTATCCTACTAGTTTTCTAGTTCTAGTTAATTTATTTAATATTATAAATACTTTTCAACAATATAGACAAATCACAGAATTTGAAAATATTATTGAAGTTATGGAAGAAAAATATAATAGTTATTGAGATGAACCTCCAATGTAGGCATGCTTAGCAATAATCATGGATTCTAGGCATAGATTAGTTAATTGCATGGTACTTATAGGTGATATTTTTAGTAATATGAATGAAAATGAAAAAATAGATGAATATAATAATAAAATTAATGAAACCATATATGCATTATTTGAAGATTATGTTACAAATTATGGTACAAGTAGTTTTAGTGCATATACATCTAATTTTGTAGGAACACATAGTCGTTGTAGTAGCAGTAGTAGTAGTACATTTTGGAGTAGATTAAATAAGAAAAAAGGAAAATACATAAAATCAACAACTAGTAATGAATTAGAAAATTATTTAGAATGCGAGTTTGTGTTTAATGATATTGAAATTGATAGCTTAGATGTATTAAAGTCGTGGTTTAGTATTATTGTTAGGTTTCCTATAGTTTCTAAAATGGCTAAAGATTTACTAACGATTTTGACGTCTGATGTGGTGTCGGAGTCTACATTTTTTTCTAGGAAAAAGAATTTTAAGTGATAGAAGATGTAAGTTATTTGAAAAATATGTAACAACCTTTGTTTGCTTGAAAGATTAGGACGATGCAGTTGATCGTCTACAAAACTTAAATTTAAATGACGAATCAGAAGATGGAGAGACATCAACTTCAACGGGAATGAGAGTTTCTACTACTGATTAAAGAATATGAATAGATTTCTTTTGTAAATTTTTTAATAAATATTAATGTAGTAATTGTAAATGTAAAAATGTAAATTGTTGAATATTTAATGTATTTTTCAAGTTTTTTTATGTATACATTATACATCAATTATTTAATAATAAATAAAATTTTAATTTATATTAATGTAATGATTGTTTATGTAAAATGTTGAATATCATTTCAAGTTTTTTTAATGTATACATTAATTATTTAATAATAAATAATTTTTTTAATTAAAAAAATTAGCCTGATGGACAGGCTCACCTGACCTATGGCCTGGTCCAATGGCAGGCCATGGACTGTGTCGGGCTAGGGTAATAGAAAATCCGACCCGATCTAGGCCCATTTGGGCCTAGTATTTTCTAGGTCGGGCTATCCCAGCTAGGCTCAATTTACATATCTAAGGTTGCCGTTAGTCCATTATCACTTCCATTGCCGTCTTATTGGAGAAAGAGAGGAAGTAGGAAGGGAAGGAAGCAGTCGAAGAAGGAAGGTGGACGAGAAGATGAAGACAAGAGAGGGAGAGTGTAGAGAGAGAGAAGGGAACAGTGGTCGCCAGAAAAGGAGGAGAGCTCGCTGGAGGCTGTGTGAGCCTGGAGGATGCCGAAGGAGGTGGAGAGCTCACCGGAGAGGGCAAGGGATTGTTGGAATCTATACTTAGGAACACGTTCCCCTCCAATCTCTCTCTCTTTCAAATTTTAGCCCAATTTGTAAAGAATGATACAAATTTTAGTGGGAATGCATGGGAATGAGTAGTGTAGCTTGGATTTGAGGATTGTGATGTTTCTATGAATTTTCCATGAATTATTTGTTGATTTTGATGAATTTTCAAAGTTAAGCCATAGTGATTTGAAATGAGTTCTTTGGCTTTTGATTTTTATACCTTAAGTTATACTTAATGGTTTTTGATGAAATTTATCTCTAATGAAAGTAGACTTGAAATACTTAGATTGAGTATTTTTGTAGGTTTTGTAATGCCCTGGAAATGGGTCCACCTAAGGCCTCATTCTGGCAAGAGTCAGGTTTAGGGCTGACGACTATTTTTTAGAAAACGACTGGTTTAGTATACCGATTGAATTCGGTATACTGAATCAGGGACTTTCAGCATAACATTCCACTTTGGTGTGCTGATTTGGTTGTCATATTTGCTATTAGTCCCTCGTCAGGTATACTGAATAGGTTCGGTATACCGACTTGCTCCTTAGGCTTGGAATCAAAATGCTAGTTCGGTCGATCAAAGGATTTCAGTCTACTGAACCAAGCCCTGAATTTGTTTATAAGTGTTTTAAATATTTACACACACACACACACACACACACACACACACACACACACACACACACACACACACACACACACATTAATCATGGAGAGGTAATTAAATTGACATCATAATAATTACGATAATCATTAGAATAATTTAGGGATTGTCTAAAAAGAATTAGTAATTCCACTTGAGACATAGAGGTCATAAAAGACGATATGATTTAGAAGTAATATGTCTCCTCCGCAATGGTTTAGAATGGACAATAAGGATCATGTTATAGTTCCTAGGCCCAAAGTTGGTTGGTTTTTGATGGGGTGCACTGAAAGAGTCATTTAGTGGCACTGCCTGATGGTGTTAGGCACTAATTTGACTATGCTCCTACGGGACATGAGCCAGTAAGTGTCCTACACCTTGGCACCAAAACATGGAGTTCTAGTTGAGTTTTGTGTGGGTGTCCAGTCTTAGAAGCTAAGTGGAATTTTAAGACTATTGTCTTGGTTTTGTCGTGACTGTTTAAGCCTGATAGAAGAGCTGTTGGGCTTGTTTTTGAGTGACGACTTCTGCTTTCCAGTTTTCGTGCAGGTTTGGGCACGATGTTTTATGGTATTTCTAAAAAGACATTCAAATGATTTTAAAGTGGATTTGAAAAGGGTTTTGGAACAAAAAGAGATGTGTTTGCTTATAAAGGTTGAAGTGATTTGGCAAAGGAATTTTTGAGTGATTTGGAAAGTGGTATCCAAAAGATTTAAAAGCATAGCCCGAGTGGGTGATTTTCCCGTGATGGTTCTTTGATGTTATTAGACAATTTCGGAAATGATTGCAATTGATTTCCAAAAGAACTTGGAAAATACATACATAGTTTTGTAAAGATTTTGAAAGATTTTCTGGAATTTTTTGTTTGTTGAGGCTAAGAGACTAATGAGATGTGTTGCCAGAACTAGAGGGTGTGACGACATCATTGGGTGGTCGAGCACGTTGCCTAGGGTGAAACTGGAGACCAAGAGACTGAGGTAAGTATTTGTCGGATCCTGGAGGTATGAGACTCCTGGATTGTCATTCATAAGACCAAGGCTAAGGTTCGTAGGTCAAGGGTTGACTAGACTTAGAGGTGTGATACTCCATTTGTTCTGGGTGCCGAAGACTTAGGATACTGACTATACACAGAGGTATGTGACAATAAACCTAAGGGGTATGAGACCTCTATGTAGCTAGACGTGACACCGTAGTTAGTACGGATACTGACACTATTAAGTGCCAGTTGAGGCCAATGGTCCCTTCAGGGGACGACTTTCCCAAGGACAGTTAGCACAGTAAGGGTTCTGCAAAGAGGCAGGATATCGAGATAGACAAACTCTTCTACAGGGTGGTCTTTCCATGATAATGCAGACATCGTTGGTCGTGCTTCGGTGGACTGCTTGTGGTCAATTGTCGATTACTTGGCATCGGGTAGCACGACACACACAAAGGCTTGTTGGCCAGGACAGGTGGTTGTAGCCATCTGTGGTAGTGTAGTAAGTTTAGGATTGTGTCCCTGATAGTTGCTTATGGCCAGTGCTTGTTGTAACTCCGCGGATTTTGCCCATGAGTGGCATTATTTTGCTTACGCCTGTGAGTAGCATCAAGTTAGCTAGGCCCTTGAGGGAGATTGAGTTGTTTGAGCCCTTTAAGGGCATTGATTTGGTTGTACCAGTAGGTGGAGTAATGGTTTTCTGAGAAATGGGATTGTGCCAATTTTTGTGATATGATTGGTTTGTTTGACTGAGTAGAGGCTCAGTACTAGTGTGACACTCTCCCGTAATTGTAGACTTGATCTAGCAAGAGTGGTCATTTTAAGTAATGCACAAGGTTTTGAAAATTATGCATATGGTTTGAAAGAAAGAAAACGGTTTTGAAAGACATGAGTATGATTTGAAAAAAAAATATTTGTTTTTAAAGACATGATTTCTAGAGATTTGTTGCTTGTAGGGCAAAAGAGAATTACCTTGTGGTTGTGTGCAGCCTCCAGGAAAGGCCAGAGTAGCTTGTGCCTATGGGGCATGTACTGGGTGACTTTTCAGTAGTCACTCACGTGTGTTTGTTTGATGTTTTTCGTTGGTGCAGGATAGGATTAGGTGATGCTAGTGCACTTGGAGATGGAGTCAGTCGATCATACATCAAGGGATCTGGGGATGTAAGAAGTTAAATTTGTTTCAATTATTGGTATTTAAATTTACATTGTTCTTTGTTGGATTTAGTTTCAAGTTAATATGACTAATAAAAAAAATGTAGCTAGATTTGGGCTCATGGCTTGGGGTGGGTTGTGACAAAGTGGTATCAAAGCACTAGATTACCTAGGAGCACTAGCCTACGGATGTCTAGTCGATGGCTCTATAATTTAGGTACCTGCACTTGGTTTGTTGTTTTTTTGATTTGTGGAGTATGAAACTGTGGTTGCCCACGTGGGGCGGTGTGCTTGAGTTCTGCAACTTCGCGGGATGTGGTTTCGGTGCTGTCCACTAGGTTAGTGCAGATTCAGCACCCCGTGGCTATGAGAGTGGTGGCAGCTATGTTCGGGTCAGACTCATTGTTGGCATAAAGGATAAGAGACCTTACTATGTGTGGGAGGCCAGATGAATCCTATCGTCGGAAGTGATGCACGTTTGTTATGCGTACTGGTCAGGTTGGTGAGTACGGTTGTGGAAGAACCGGAAATTGTAAGGAGATACCTTGAATTCCTTTAAGGAGGTTATGCAATCCACGTTAGCCAATTGGAGGATTTGCATGCTTTGCCACCATCCATGGTCGAGCTATTTGGTGTTGTCTTAGAGGGAGATGTGTAGTAGTTGTTTGCCCTCTGGAAGGCCCTCCATAATCTTTGTTATTTACTATTTACTGGTTGATGTGTACTGTTATCTTTGCTTGACTGGTTGTTGTTTGTCTTTCTTGTTTGTTGTTGTTGTCTGTTGTCAATTGTTTGTTCTTGTGTCATTGTGGAGGTTGTCTGCAGCTTCATCTTCCTATTGTTGCATCTGAGTGAAGCAAGAGGCTTCTCAGATGTGTATTGTTTGTTGTGTCTTATTGCTTGGCGTATTTGTCTGGCATTGCTTGTGGTTTGCTCAGGTTTTGTTGCAGAGGATGCTTGAACTTCCATCCTCTTATTGTTGTTTCTGGGTGACTTTCGAGTCCCTAGGTGTGTGTTGTAGTTTCTAGGTGACTTTGTGGATCTCTAAAAGATTGTTATTTATTTGATAGTTTGGATGTTGTTTCTGGGTGACTTGGTGAGTCCCCAGATGTTTGTTGTTGGTTGGTGATTTGATTGTGTTCTGGGAGACTTTGTAAGTCTCAAATATGTGTCGTTGGTCCTGGGTAACTTGGAGAGTCCCCAAATAGTTGTTGTTTTGTTTCTGGGAGACCTGGTTCTGGGTGACTTTTTTTTTGTTTGGAGCATCCTAATTTGATGTCTAGATTGGTTTGGCATGGTTGCGGTTCGAGTGGCTGGTGCCATTCGAGCAGTGGAGACTTTTCTCAGGTTTGCTTTCTGCTAGGGTATCCTGTTAAGGATACCTAGATACTCGATTTGTTGCTGTTAGGGGTGTTCCGATAGGGATACCTAATCTATTGCTTGTTTGTTTTCTATTTGTGAGTAGGTCAAACAACATTCTAACACTCTCCCTCACTTGTAGCCTATTTTAGATCCAATAAGTATTTCTTTTAAACATTGGTGGATATATATGTACTTGGACCCATTTGACCTTTTTTGGCTCTGATACCATGTGACAACAACAAGAGAGAGGCAAGAAGGAAGACGAAATAGGAGAGAAGGAGAGAAAACTATTGTGTATATTATTCAGTTTGTTATAGGAACCCAACACCCAATTATATACACACATGCACTGATGTAAACCAACCTTAACAGCCTTCTTAATCTCCACTCTTAACTCTTAACCATAAAATCCAAACCATCTTAACAATTCTAACTATCTTAACTAACTCCATCCTTCACGCACCCTCAAGCTGAATGTCGTAGTACAAAGAGAAAGCTTGAACTTTAATTGATTAAATCGATCTCTTGTCACAGCTTTTGTAAAAATATCTACAACTTGAAGATTTGAAGAAACATATTGTAATCGAATAGCACCTCTTGTAACTAACTCGCGAATGATGTGATACTCAACCTCATTGTATCTGATTCTACCATGAAAAACTGAGTTATGAGATAATTGAAGTGCAACCATATTATCACAATAAAGGATAGGAGGAGTATATAATGGAATGCCAAGTTCTCGAAATAAATAACAAAACCACAGAAGATTTGCAATAGTTGATGTAAGATCTCGATACTCAGATTTTGCACTTGAACGGGATATAGTGGATTGCTTCTTTGCTATTCAAGACAAAACATTATTACCAAGAAATACACAAGAACCTATAATCGACCGATGATCTAAGGAATCACCAGTCCAGTCTGCATTAGAATAAGTATAAAGAAAATGAATAGTGCTAGGAGTGAAAAGAAGTTCATGAGATGTTGTAGCCTTGACATATTGAAGAATTTGTTTTGCTACACAAAAATGTGACATCCTAGGTTCTTTAAGAAATTGAGAAACATAGTTGCAAGCACAACACTGGATCAAGAAAGAGTTAAGTATTGAAGCCTACCAACCAGGCTTTGATAAATAATAGCATTAGGTAGAAGTTTCCCATTATTTGGTGACAAAGATGCTCTAGTAGCAAGAGGAATATTACATGGCGAATAGTTAGTCATTCCACAACGTGTAATAAGATCATTAGCATACCTGGTCTGAGTAAGATAGAGAGAGTTATTATCTTATTGCACCTCATGCCAAGGAAAAAGCCTAAGCGGCCCAAATCTCGACAATCAAATGTCTGACATAGGGATTGAATAAGGGTTTCAATATGAGAACTATGATTACTAGTAATTATAAGATCATCAACATAGATCAATTTAAGAATTGTTGAACTGTCTTGCCTTTTGATAAACAAAGAAGGGTCGGATTTATTACTAATAAATCCAAGTTGCAAGAGAAAAGCATGTAACCTTTGAAACCATGCTCATGGGGCTTGTTTTAAACCATAGAGGGCTCTATGCAATTTACAAACATGTTGAGAAAATTAAGGATCAACATAGCCTGGAGGTTGTTTCATGTAAACATCCTCTAATAAATAACCATGTAAAAAGGCATTCTTGATATCAAATTGATAGAGATTCCATTGAAGAGTCCTAGTAAGAGAGAGCGTAATTCTTATGGTAGTATGCTTAACAATAGGGCTAAAGGTTTCATCATAATTTAGACCATACATGGTGTTGATGATAGCCCATAGCTACTAATTGGGCTTTATACCTTTCGATAGAGCCATCAACACATCTCATGACTTTATATATCCATTTTGAATGGAGGATGGTACCACAAGAGTCCAAGTGTTGTTCTTACATAGACCATTGAATTCGTCATCCATTGCTTGGTGTCATTGAGGATAATTTTTGGCATGAGTAAAACTAGTAGGCTCAAAACAGATATCATTCGTAGTATTGGTTATCATAGCATGAGAAGTAGGATTAGTGTGCCTATAAATACCAGATAATGTCCAATATTTAACCAGAGTATTCAATGAATGACTTTCTTGAGGGTTTAAAGAAGAGGAAGATATTGTGGGTGATTGTGAACCAATGGGAGGCATGGAATTATGAGAGAAGGAAGTAGTATTGTTTGTCAAGACTCCATGTGGAACATGGAAATTAGGAATAGGAGTGTGAAAGAGAGGAGGTTTAGAACTGGAAGCTGAAATGGTAGTTGGAGACATAGCTTCCTTAAAAGGAAAAGAATCTTCATGAAATGTAACATAACAAGAAATAAAATACTTACCTATCGGGATATGAAGGCACCTGTAGCCATGAAGATTTTGTTCATAATCGAGAAAAAGACATGGAAGAGATCTTGATTCAAACTTGTTTCTAGTATAAGAAGGAAACAAAGGATAACATAAATGACCAAAACCTTTAAGAATTTGGAGATCTAGAGGGCATTAATAGAGTGTTTGAAAGGGGGAGAGTCCTCCAAAAACGGGAGTAGAAAGACGATTAATAAGAAAGTAAGATGCATGAATGTCATCAACCCAGTAAATAGTGGATACCTCAGAATGTAATAAAATACATCGAGCAACCTCTAATAGGTGCTGATGCTTTCTTTCATTAATACAATTTTGCTGGGCTATATAAGGACAAGTAAGATTATGTATAATTCCATGACTATCAAGAAAAGAAGAAAAGCATTTGTTACAAAATTCCCTACCATTATTAATAAGAATAGATTTGATGGCCGTAGATAAGTAGTTTTCTATTTGAGTTTTGAACTTAAGAAAAATATGGAAAACATCAAATTTATTGATTAAAAAAAACCCACGTAAAATAGGAATAATCATCTACAATAGTAAGAAAATATCTGCATCCATATGATACAACAGAAGGCCCTCAGAAGTCAATATGAAGCACTTGTAGAGGTTGTTTAGCGTAATGACTTCTTGGCTGAAAAGGAAGCCAAGTTGCTTTGCCAAGAGGACAAGTGCAACATTTTCTTAATTATGGAGTAGAAGATTGATGAAAATTAATGTGATCATGGTGAAGATTGTTATAAAGAATCGATGTGGATGGATGACTAAGGTAGGTATGGCACACTTTATTTGGAGCAACCGTAGAATGACATATTCCAACAAGGGAAGATGAAAATGAGATGTAATACATTTCATCTTTAGAACTAAGCCCATTGAGAAGTGTTTTCCAGCCAATTTGTCCTTTACATAGAAACCATGATCATTAAAATTAAAATAACAATGATTATCTTTGGAAAAATGTGAAATAGAAAGAAAATTTTTAGTCAGAGAGGGAACATGGAAAATATTAGAAATTTAAAGATTATTAGGTAAGATGGTAGAACAAGAATGATGGATAGGGAAAGAAGATCCGTTACCAACAACGACTGATGTGGTACCTACAGAGAATTGAGGATTTTGGATATTCAAAAGATGAGGAGTCATATGTTGATTGGTTCCAGAATCAACACACCAAGTTTGATGATCATCTGCCATAGATGTATTGGCAAGAGATTCCATCAGAGATTCACTATTATATGCAAAATTTCCACTCTCTAGATAGACTCGTGCAGTGTGACCAGGACGATTGCATATTTGACATGTGGTGTGTGAAGTATCAATAGAAAAGGGAATAGGCAAGAGAGGAGGGACATAACTTGGATTAAAGTTACCATCATAGAAGCCATGACCACCACATCCACCATATTGATATCCACTTCTACCACGGCCACCACAACCATGGCCACCACGTCCGCCATGATAAACGCCACAACCACGGAAATTACATCCACCACGACCACGACCACGACCACGACCACGACCACTGGATGAAGGAGCTTGTGCAATGATGGTGGTAGAGGAGATAGAAGAGGATAGCTTGGTTTTATGAGGTCTTCTTGAAAAAGGAGATCGTAGAAATCGTCGAAGGTCGTCGGTGGTTGAAAATTCAAAGATGTGAGGAAGTTTTTGAAGTTTGGCTCGAGACTGTCGTCGATGAAGTCGATGAGGTCAGAATCAAAGAGAGTAGTGCCGGTAGATACTAAAGAGTCAGAGAGAGACTTAGCTTGGAGGAGATACTTATCCATGGTTTGATTGTTGAGTTTCTTGAGTGACTAGAGTTTATCGCACAGGGTTCGGACATGAGGGCTTGGACGTGAATGCGTGACACCAGCGAGAGGCATTTGATCAAGAGTTCTCATGCTTCCAACATCGAGAAACACCTTAAGATATTGTTCTAGACGGTTGGAGCTATCGTTGCACGGATACTGGAGAGCACATGATGGTTGGCCTTCTTCCATAGGGCATGCAACGGCTAGTTGGGTTCCAACGACATGAACTCCTGCGAGATAACATAGAAGAGATCATGGATGGTGAGGACATTCAAGAGTTGAGATCGTCAACATAGTTAGGAGGATTTATCCATGGGTGTAGCAAAATGATGAGAGGTATTTAATGTGATGGAAAGGACCGAGAGATTGGGTGGGAGAGGTGGCGACAAAGTGGAGGAGACGTTGCCAGAATTCATGTTGGAAGGATTTGCATCTGATACCATGTTGAAATATGGACATCTAACTCAAAACCAATTAACTATGAATAGGAGAGTCCATCTCTATATAACCATAAATCTCAATCCTTACTTTTTCCAGCCTAAACGATTCAAGTTTGAAAATCATTGGTCCCATGATCCAGACTATAACAAGATTATACGTGATGCTTGGGAGAGGAACGTCTCTACTAGCTTTTAGGAAAAGATTGGCTACCACGAGTGCCAAGCTTCTAAGTGGCACCAGAATAAATCCATGCAAAGAAAACAAAGAATTGAGGCTCTATTGGTGACTTTAGACAGGATGTGCGCAATGGAGAGGTGTCTACACCTAAGGCGAATTGGAGCAGGAAAAATCCATCAAAGCAGAAATTAATCATGTGCGCCTTGACGAGGAGAAACATTGGCAGCAATGAGCCAAGACTGAATGGATTAACGTGGGAGAAATTAATCCCAATGAAGGCATCATGTTCCTCGTCAAGGCCACAAAACAGTCTTGGCTCCAATTCAGTCATGTGGGAGAAATTAATCCCAATGAAGGCATCATGAATGGATTAACATTGGCAGCAATGAGCCAAGACTGAATGGATTAACGAGCAGAAATTAATCCCAATGAAGGCATCATGTTCCTCCCCAATTGATTATAGGCCGATCAGCTTGTGCAATGTACTCTACATAATTATTGCGAAATTACTTGCGAACAGAATCAAGCCACTCCTTCATAGACTCATTTCAAAAGAACAAAATGCCTTTACACCAGGAAGATGCATCCTCGAAAGCTTTATCATAGTCCATGAAATTTTCCACTATCTGTAGCATAAACGTGGAAGGGAGGGCTGGTTTATTTTAAAATCAGACACGTCTAAGGCGTATGATCGAGTGGAGTGTTGCCTTCTTCGCTCCATCATGAGTAGACTGATCGGTTTGGATGATGATGTTATCACGCTTGTCATGCAGTGTGTTGAAACAGTTTCCTTTTCAATTAATATTGATCAATGGCAACGTTGATGGTTTTTTTGCACTGAGTCGGGGTTTACATCAAGGTTTCCCACTTTCACCATATTTATTTTTCTTGCACGATCCATGATAGCCAACGTGCAGGACTACTCACAAGGATCAGAGTGAACCGTCATGCTCCAAGATTCACACATCAATTATTCATGCATGGATGATCTCATCAGCTTCGGGAGGGCTTCGGAGGGGGAGTTAAACCACATAAAAACTGTACTGGATATCGAAAACTCAATCTCTACTACTTCTGGCTTCCCACCCCGCCGAAATATTGTCTTCCTTAATAAAATCATGAAGGTTCGTGTCCTTGCAGTCCCTCGGGTTGGCATGTTCCTTTGGCGTCTGTTCTCTAATGCTCTCCCTCTTCTAGGGAATGGTTTGCAAGGCACATCCATAATATCCATGCTACGTGCATGTCCTCTTTGATTGCATGAACATGAGACGTTACAACATTGCTTCAGGGACTGGTCAATTGCTAGATTGATTTGCTTCGCATCCAAGCTAGGTGTACGTACCCAGCGTCTAGAGTTAAATGTGCTATCTTTGTTCAAAGAATAGATCTTGGTCTACAAGGTCAATCTTTCCCGTTTTCTCGATGGGTCATCGCTTTAGTGGATCCTATGGAAATTTCGTTGCAAGGTTACAAGGTCAACCTTTCCCTTTAATTCACTATGAAAGTTATGGTAATTTGAAATTGGAATATGATTGATCATGGGATTGAAACATTATAAAATAAAAAAAACTAAATAATAATAGTGATGTAAAAAAAGTGACAAAAAATGGATCTAAATAATTTATATAGGTATAAAGAAAAATATTGGTAACTTTTATGATGTCAAATGTTCAACACTTTAGACAATATTTAACTTTATTAACATAAGATGCACTAATAAATAACATATTATGTATAAATCTTTATAACAGAAGAAGCTGAAAGGACAATGTATTGCATTTGATGTTAATTTGATGTGTCACATTTTATGCTTTTGGTATGTCTTTAACTTCTATTCCTTTTCTTCAAATAAAATATTATATATAAATCATTATAAAAATAAGTTGAAAAGATATTGTGCTATATTGGATCTTAATTTAACATATCCCATGCTATGCTTTTGATATGCCATCTACTCCTATTCTTTTTTTTAAAGGAGTACAAATAATAGACTAAAAATGTATTTTACACTATTAAAAATAAAAGGCTAAATAATAATTGTGACATAAAACAAGAGTGAAAAAATTCTAAATAATATAGGGGAAAGAAAAATAAAAGCACCACAAGAATAATGGACTTCACTAATGAAACTTGCCTATGACTACAATGCTACAGGGAAGTTAATTTAGCGACGCCTTTTCAATCGATGGATGCCTAACCACAAAAATTCCATTGTTAAATTATTTTACGACAAAATTTTGATATTTATTAATTGTAAACTGAACACATATTGTAGTGAAGTAATTCTCTATGCAATGTCAAATGATCAACACTTCAGGTCATTAATTTATATTTATATTTTTCTCTTATAAGTTGTGTATGAATACAATTAATTGCATTAAACATAGTGGACTATCACAACTTATGTGATAATTAAGTAACAATAAAGCTCATGACATGTTATCTTTTAATTCGTTATATAATAAGAAAGTATCACATGCAATGACACATATTATATTCTTAATATACCATTACGCTAAGCACTACTTACTTAAGACTTGAGAGTACAAAATGTTGTAGATATTTCATTTTTGCATTTTTGAAAGTTAATTAAGGATAGGTAACTTTGAAACGTCTAAAATCACATAACTAGGAATATTTAACATATACTCCAATCTCTTTAAAAACATTACTTAATGTAAGTTTGTTAGCTGTGGCAAGTTTGAGTGTATTAACTATAAAAAATGTTTTTATCATTTTATAGAATTTTTGAGATTATTCTGGACCTTTAAGACATCTCTTTGGATTAATGAGGGAATATCGTAGAAATTAGGAAAGAAATTGCAAAAAAAGTAGTTGTAGCATGTTAAAGTGGCACTAACCTTTAGATTAATGTGTAAATATTGAAGAAATTAGCAAAGCCTACACAAAAACCCGTTGTAGCCTGTAAGTGTGACATCAACCTCTAGATTAATGTATAAATATTGAAAAAATAGGTATTAAGTCCTAAATGATTTTTAAGTTCGTAATAAATTAGTTTGGAATTTAAATTTTAAATAATTAGAATTTTAAAGATCATTGCCATTGCTACCCGTGCCTACCTTGGAATCATTATTTTATTATTTTTTAATAGCTTTTCCATGTTATAAAAACAAATATACTAAGAATATCTATGGTAGTCGCTGCTTCATGCGGTGATGACTTAAAATATCTTATTTAAATTATTTAAAATTTAAATTTGGATTTAGAATTTATATTCAAATAATATTTACACTTTTTCCAACGAGATTTGATGTCGAAAAATTATATATAAATACCTTTAGAGCTAAAGTTAAAGGGATCTTTGGAGGGGAGGAGCTTTTTAGGAATTATATTTTAGAGAGCTTTGAGAAGAGGCACATTAGAGATACCAAAGGGTCATTTGAGTACTATAGAGGAGAGTTTATAAGAAATTCATAGCTACATACTATCAAATCCTTGTAAGAGAATTGAGATCCAATGAGATTGCATCCATTCTGAGAGAGACATGTTGGATTAAATCCAGTAATATGTATGAGCCAATATAAAAGCAATTAAAGTATTGTAGGCTATTTTCTGATTAGGCTCATAATAGTGATTTATTAGGGTTTTTAGGTTGAATCAATTGACATCTTAAGTGACATGGGTTAATATATGTGTAGAGACCATAAGGACACTTTTTCATTTGTTGATGGGCCAATTGAAAATGGGCAATATCATATCTTCCTATTTATTGGGGTCATGGTCTCCAAATCCTAAGTTTTAGCCTCTTTCTCTCTCACCTTCCATCTTGAGGAAGAAGAACAAGAGGAGCTTGGTAGTTTGAAAGATCGAATCTATGTTAAAGGAAGAGGGATTTCATGATTTCTTCATAGATTCAGGTATGCTTCCATGTTTACACTTATTCATGATGATTATGACATGAGCAGATCTTAAAACTCATGATTAGATCTTAAAATATTTTTGATAGAATATTTTTCTATGAATATTTCAAGTTTTGATCTTGGTCTACAAGGTCACCAATTCCTGTTTTCTTTATGGGTCATCGCTTTAGTGGATCCTATGGAAATTTCGCTGCGAGGATGCAATGGAGAATGCAGCTACCACCATAAAAGAAATCCTCCGTGATATCGATCTATTCGTACTAAAAACTTATAATCATTCCTGATAACTATCTACATCTTATATGTCACTCTACCTCTAGCTCTTTGTAGCATCTTGTTTTTATTTTCGGTCAGACCTTCGATTTGATCTGCTACTATCTCCAATAAAATTGAATGCAGTCCCCTTTAATTCACTATGAAAGTTATGGTGAGATGAAAATGGAATATGATTGATCATGGGATTGAAACATTATAAAATAAAAAAACTAAATAATAAAAGTGATGTAAAAAAAGTGACAAAAAATGATTCTAAATAATTTATATAGGGATAAAGAAAAATATTGGTAACTTTTATGATGTCAAATGTTCAACACTTTAGACAATATTTAACTTTATGAACATAAGATGCACTAATAAATAACATATTATGTATAAATCTTTATAAAAGAAGATGAAAGGACAGTGTACTGCATTGGATGTTAATTTGATGTGTCACATTTTATGCTTTTGGTATGTCTTTAACTTCTATTCCTTTTCTTCAAAGGAGTATAGATAATAGACTAAAAATATATTTTACATAATTAAAAATAACAATCTAAATAATAATAATAATGTAAAAAAATGTGAAAAAAATGAATCTAAATAATATAAGGATAAAGAAAACTATAAGTAACATTTTATGAAATGTCAAATGTTCAATACGTTAGGCAATATTTAACTTTATGAATATGAGATGTGGAAAAAAAAAATATTATATATAAATCGTTATAAAAATAAGTTGAAAAGATATTGTGCTGTATTGGATCTTAATTTAACATATCACATGCTATGCTGTTGATATGCCTTCCACTCCTATTCTCTTTTTTAAAGGAGTATAGATAATAGACTAAAAATGTATTTTACACTATTAAAAATAAAAAGCTAAATAATGATCATGACGTAAAACAAGAGTGAAAAAAATCTAAATAATATAGGATTATAGAAAAATAAGAGCACTACAAGAATAATGGACTTTACTAATGAAACTTGCCTATGACTACAACACCGCAGGGAAGTTAATTTAGTGACGCCTTTTCAACGATGGATGCCGAACCACAAAAATTCCATTGTTAAATTATTTTAAGACAGAATTTTGATATTTATTAACTGTAAACTGAACACCTATTGTAGTGAAGTAATTCTCTATGCAATGTCAAATAATCAACACTTCAGGTCATTAGTTTATATTTATAATTTTCTCTTATAAGTTGTGTATGAGTACAATTAATTGCATTAAATATAATGGACCGTCACAACTTATGTGATAATTAAGCAACAATAAAGCTCATGACATGTTATCTTTTAATTCACTATATAATGAGAAAGTGTCACATGCAATGTCACATATTATATTCTCAGTATACCATTACGCTAAGTGCTACTTACTTAAGACTTGAGAGTACAAAATGTTGTAGATATTTCATTTTCGCATTTCTAAAAGTTAATTAATGATAAGAAACTTTGAGACGTCCAAAATCACATAACTAGGAATATTTAACATATATTTCAGATTTTTCATAATCTCTTTAAAAACATTACTTAATGTAAGTTTGTTAGTTGAAGCAAGCTAGAGTATATTAACCATAAAAAATGTTTTTATCATTTTACGGGAATTTTGAGGTTATTCTGGACCTTCAACACATCTCTTTGGATTAATAAGGGAATATTGTAGAAATTAGGGGAAAAAATTGCGAAAAATGTAGTTGTAGCATGTCAAAGTGGCACTAACTTTTATATTATTGTGTAAATATTGAAGAAATTAGGAAAAAACTATACAAAATCCAGTTGTAGCCTATTAGAGTGGCATAAACCTCTAGATTAATGAATAACTATTGAAGAAACTAGACAAAAACTGCAAAAATCTTGCTGTCAATGTGGCGACAATATTAATTGCCACTAAGACTAGCGATAATATTTGCTGCTACTATGACTCGCAACAACTAATGTTGTCACTTAAAAAGGCAACAACTTTCATTTAGTATTTTTCCTATACTTTTAAGATCTCCACGACTCTAAAATATTCTATTGTCTTTTCTAAAGAATTTTAATATATATTTTGAAATTATTATTATTTACATTAAATTCTATAATATTCTAATAAAAGAGCAAACAAACTAATAAATTAATTTTGGAAAATCCTATAAAAATCTAAAAGTAGTTAGTTTAAGATATTATCTTAAATTAATATATTTCTAGAATAATATGGTGAAATAAAATCGCGGTCATAGATTTGGATATTAATTTTAAAGACTGATCCTTTTAAGATAATATCTAGTCTTTTAAAAATTTCAACTAATTAAGGAAAATTCTTGAAAATTAATGACAACCACTTTAAAATAATATATTATTATTTGAGATCTTTTTTGGAGCTAAAATTGAAATTTTTATTTAGTTATCACCTTTTTAAATATTAAATCTATATCTAAATTAAAATAATATTAAAATATGAAGATAATCCAAAATATCCAAGTAATTACAAATTTAAATTAATTCCAAAATATCCACAAAACCACATAACCTCTTCAATGAAATTATAGAAAATATTTATTTTAAATTTAGGTTGCTTAATGAGTAAACTTGGATTTAAAATAAAAATTCGTTATAAAAGGATTTTCATTATAGAAGAAATTTTAAAAATAGGTATTAAGTCCTAAATGATTTCTAGGTTTGTTATAAATTAGTTTGGAATTTAAATTTTAAATAATTTGAATTTTAAAGAACATTGCCATTACTACCGGTGTCTACCTTGGAATCATTATTTTATTATTTTTTAATAGCTTTTCCATGTTATAAAAACAAATATACTAAGAATATCTGTGGTAGTCACTACTTCATGCGGTGTTGACTTAAAATATCTTATTCAAATCATTTAAAATTTAAATTTGGATTTAAAATTTATATTCAAATAATATTTACACTTTTTCCAACAATATATGTTGTCGAAAAATTCTATATAATTACCTTTAGACCTAACGTTAAAGGGATCTTTGGAGGGGAGGAGGTTTTTAGGAATTATATTTTAGAGAGCTTTGAGAAGAGACACATTAAAGATCCCAGAGGGTCATTTGAGTACTATAGAGGAGAGTTTCTAAGAAATTCATAGCTACATACTGTCAAATTCTTGTAAGAGAATTGAGATCCAATGAGATTGCATCCGTTCTGAGAAAGACATGTTGGATTAAATCCAGTAATATGTATGAGCCAATATAAAAGTAATTAAAGTATTGTAGGCTATTTTTTGATTAAGCTCATAATAGTGATCTATTTGGGTTTTTGAGTTGAGCTAATTGGCAAATTAAGTGATGTGGGTTGATATATGTGTAGAGTCCATAAGGACACTTTTTCATTTGTTGATGGGCTAAATTGAAAATGTGTAATATCATATCTTCCTATATATTGGAGTCATGATCCCCAAGCCCTAAGTTTTAGCCTCCTTCTCCCTCACCTCCCATCTTGAGGAAGAAGAACAAGAGGAGCTTAGTAATTTGGAAGATCGGATCTATGTCAGAGGAAGAGGGATTTCACGATTTCTTCATAGATTTAGGTATGCTTCCATGTTTACACTTATTCATGATTATTATGACATGAGCAGATCTTAAAGCTCATGATTAGATCTTGAAATACTTTTGATATAATATTTTTTTGTGAATATTTCGAGATTTGAATTTAACAAGTGGTATTAGAGCCAGGTTATGTTATTTTATCATGGATTATTGTGTTTTGATGCAAATCATGTTGAAAATCATTGTTTTTTTCTTTTCCTTGGTGTTTCATGCATGAAAACCCTGATGTCATGTTTTTGTAAAACAAAATCATGAAAATATGACATATACTAGATCTGATTTTTTGGTCGCCGTCGGATCGGGCCATTCCGACGCTTGGGAGGCGTTGGAACGCTGTTGGAGGCTCCAGCGCCGCTGTCTCCCTTCATGCTGTGTGTTTTTGCAGTCAATTATGGTTTCTGATTTTTCGGGTATTCGGATTTGGGTTGGATCCATTTAACTTCCGAATTAGTTATTTTGTGATAATTGTGTTATAGCCCCTGCTATTTTGTGATAATCATTTGATGTATATGATTTACTGGAAAATCCATAGAATTTTATAATTTTTATTTAGTTCTAAGTTTTCTGAAATTTTATTGTTAAGTCCTTGAACTTCAAGATTTTATACAAAATGTCTTTGCATGGTTAACTTATTGCTTATGTTAGAGTTTTTTTTACTTTAAGTTTTTATACAAAATGTCTTTGCATGGTTAACTTATTGCTTATGTTAGAGTTAACTTTTACTTTAAGTTAATTAAACTTCAAGTACCATGCCTTGAGGATTAATAGTTAGATCATGAACTTTAGGATCAAAAAAATTCATTAGTTGTGATCAATAATTAATTGTCTTCTATTAAGAGTAGATTGATCAAAGCAACATCCTACCAAAGTAGGTTCTCTTGCCTAGATCAGTCTATTTGAGATAAAAAGTTGTTAGTGTATTTGATATTCATACGGATAGTAATCGACCCAAAGGAAGATTACTATTTGGTCGAATATAAAGTACACCTATGGTAATAAATTTGTGACAATTGTATTGGTTGTGCCATGTGGGTAACTAGTTAGTCTAAAGGAAGACTTGTTACTTGACAGGACTAATTTAATTACTACAATGAAGAGTATCACTTGCAAGTTGACATTTCTACCCAAAGGCTAAATGTCGATGTTGCATTAGGTATCTTGAGATGGGGCTCACCATCAGTTGAATTTCTTTGTTTATTTCTTTATTCTTAAATATTAATATGATTCACATTGGATTAACTATTCTTATGGTTTTAAAATAATTTCTGAATTTATTCAGTAAATGTATCTGCCTTAATTAATGCCAACATCAACTCTATTTCTAGAAACCTTTTGAGATACTATGTTCGAAAAGACTACTGTTAGAGAGTTTCTCAATGATCTTGAGAAACCATTTGCCAAGAATGAAAAGGAAGAAACTAGTACGCTATTGGCAAATCTGATTTTTATGAGGTACAAGGCAAAGGGAAACATATAGGAGTACATTTTTGAGATGTCTAACATTACTGCAAAGCTAAAGGCACTTAAGTTAGAGCAGTCAGAAGACTTGCTCGTACATTTAGTTTTGATCTCTCTTTTTCAGCAATTCAACCAATTTAAGATCAATTATAACTACTAGAAAGAAAAATGGACTCTTAACGAGTTCAATTCTCATTGTGTGCAATACGAAGAAAGACTAAAGCAATATAAGACTGAAAGTATTCATCTGGCCTCCACTTCTAAGGACAAAGGCGAAAGGAAATTACAGTCCAATGAAATTGTAGTGGTTTCACCCAAGAAGCAACAGAGGCAGATTGAGTTTGCCTGCCATTTTTGCAAGAAGAGTGGACACAAGAAGATTTACTGTACCAAGTATCACACATGACGTGCTAAGGGTTGTCTAAGTTGTCAGACACCAAGTGATGGCGAAAGATACCTTTGTGGGTGACGATAATGAAGTTTAAGTGGAAGTTATTGCTTATTTTAGATTGTTGTTATGATTTGGTTGTTTTTTCAGACTTAAAAGAGACATTTGTTGTACCGTCTTTTAAGTAGAATTTAATTTTTGTTTCTTTATTGGACAAATCTAGTGTAACACCCGTAAAATTCGTTTTGTAATTATTTACATTTTAATAAATTTATTCCTAGACGGGTGTTATTGTTTCGAGGCCTGTTTGCTTGGTTTTGTGTTCTTGGGCTGGCTTCTATTGCGTGTCCTTGTACGTTGTTGGTGCTGTGCATTCTGGCATTGTGTTTGTGGGGCTTGGGGGAGGGTCCGTGTGGGACCTGTATTCGTGGACCAATTGGTGGGAGCGAGTTGGTGGTCTGAGTTTGGTCTGCTCGTGTGTTTCGTGGGTAAGTTGGATGTACAATTGAGTATGCGTTCAACTACCACCTTGGATGGCTTTATAAGCCCATGCGCGCGGCCTCGACCAGCTCACCATTCCTCTCCTCCTCTTTCTCCTCCACTGGCCATCCAGAGCACACCACCTCTTCCCTCTCCCTCACTCATTTTCTCCTTCTCCTTCACTCTCCCCTCCCCCCCCCTCTCCTCTCCCCGGCTCTCCCCCACAGCTTCCCCTGCTTCTACCCTCTCCTCTGTTCAGTGTGCTCACGAATTGGTGGAGGCGTCTGGTGGCGTGTGGTGGTGCGCAGAGCTTCAGAGTCGTGTGTCCATGGTCGTGGACACGTCGTGGTAGTCAGAGTCAGTCGGAGAATTGCCAGAGCGTTTCTCAAGTACACATCTCCAACTCCTATAATAGAGAGCATGGAATTGGTAGAAATTGATAGGATTCCATGAAATTAGGTAAATTTACATTCCTAGAATTTAGTGTAATTTTATGAGAATTTATGGTAGATTTATGGGCATTTATGCCAGTAGTTGTGCTTCGGGTCATTTTGACCCTTATGCCTTTGCGATTTTATATCTTGATGTATGGTGAATGGATTTTGATTTTGTTTGTTGGGATTTGGAGTAGACTCAAGGGTTTACATCTTATGTTTTATGTGAGATTTTTGGTGTTTGTTTGGAGGGTTCGATCGGAGGTCCCACTTTAGGCGATTTCAACAATAAGGTTTTGGGCCATTTTCTGGGATTCGTAGAATTCGGTATACCGAAGTGCAAACGGTATACTGAATCAGTGAATTTTGGTATACGGAATCCATTCGGCATGCCGTTTTTTTGACAGTATTGGTCATTTGGTCAATTCGACCTACCTAATCCTTCTAGTCGATCGATCTAGTGAATTTCGGCATACCGGAGATAGAACGACATGCCGAATTAGTGGATTTTGGCATAGCGAACCTATTTTTTGGCATGCCAAACTAGGGTCCAAATATGTTATAAAAATCTGACTTTCGATGGCTTTTCGGACTGGTTTGTTCGTCCCTTTGAGATGGGATTGTGGGTCGCCAGTGGTGGTTCCTTGGGATATCTGATGTGCCATTTTGCCAAGGTTTTGGAATTTTTTTCAAAAATATATAAAATTGTTTGGAAATTATTTCAAAAGAGATGAATTGGCAGATTTGGAAATTGGTTTTTCCTAGTTTTTTTGTGTACGGACTGAGACAGTGTGGGACCGTGTTGTCGGGACCAGGGAATGTGACGACATTCTCGGGTGGTCAGGCGTGACTCCCTAGTCGAGGTCGGGGGTATGAGACTCCTTGACTGTCGTCTCAAGATTAGGGTTGTGGTCCGCGGGTTGAGGTATTTTTTGACATGACGGGAAGGTATGATATTCCGGCTGTTGCTGTGTGCACTGAGGCTCCGGTGTCGTCGGGTGTGGATGTATGACACTCTCTCCTGAGCACCATGTGTGAAGGACGCCGTGAGGAGGCGGACTCTGTGGTGGCTAGTGCGGGTGGGATATGTGCCCATAGTTGGTAGCGTCTTGAGAGAAAGGACAGCCTTCCTAGGGAGGGATTGGCTTTGTAAGGGTTCTACACAGGGTGGCTTCATCATGGCAGTGCAGAATACCGTGGTCGCTCCTTAGTGGACTGCTTGTAGCCAGAGTTTGGTTGTCTGGAGCCAAGCTTCCAGACTCAATGTGTGTGGTTTTAGTCATTGAGGGTCGTGCTTATGGTTTTGGACTAGTAGAGCCCCGTTTGTGATTTATGGCTTGTGTGGGCTTGGTTTGAGAGGTTTTGAGAAATTGGTTTGCGAAATAAATTTAAAAGAAAATTAATTATGATTTTGTTTTCCATCGTTTTTCGTGAGGTGTGTGCTGGGTGACTTTCGTCACTCATACGTTTTCCTCGTGTTTTGGGTGCAGGTGCAAGCACGCAGAAGGTTTAGCAAAGTGCATATAGATCGGAGTCTCGTAATCGTACACACACATTCCTGGTAGTTTAATATGTTCTATTTCGCTTTAATTTTCACGTAGTTTAAATTATTTTAAATTATTACGGAAAATGTGGGACGTGACAGATTTGGTATTAGAGCTTCAAGTTCACTAGGTCACATTAGGTTAGTGCTACACTTAGGGTGTCCGGTCTAGAGACTCCATAGGTTCTGCATGCATGGTAGAATCTGCACCTTATCTTTTCATATTTTTTGGTTTTTACTTAGTCTATAGTGCAGGTACTTTGCCTTTCTCTGGAAGGATGCCTCCTCGTGGACGAAAGGGTAAGGCCTCTATCGAGGAGACTGAGTATCTAGAGGACGTAGGTGGATGGAAGGCGGTTTGTGCGGAACTGTGCCGTTTGGCACACGGGATCTTTCACGTGTTCAACAAGAGTAGTGTCAACGAGGCGTCGGGCGACCCGTGGCTGAACCAGTTCACGAAGCTTCATCTGCCATCGTTCAAGGGAAAGGTCAGCACTGAGGAGAGTTAGGCTGTAACCATTCCAGCGAGGGTGGCCACAAATAAATTATATTATGTGTGTGCCAAAAGCGGCAAAGCCACGGCAAAAAGAAACGAAAAGAAAAAATATGCGAAAAATGCAGGAGTCGCCACCTAGTCTATTCAAATGGAAGACGAGGAAAACCATAAAACATGAAAATCATGCAAAACAAAAAAAGGGGCTGCGCAAACCAGAAATGCGGGTAAGGATCCTTGTTACGTACGAGGAAGGTGTTAGGCACCCTCGCACGCCCGATAAATCGGTCTTCTAATGATTTCTCTTTTACTTATGGAATATCGGCTTTTCAGCCTTTTCTGTACGCCCGAGGGCGATATGCCATGCCATGCAAATGCATGTGGTATCTAATGTATAGGTGCCTGATGTGTGGGGGTGTGTCCTAATGCTCAGAAATATCGCTCGTATGCCGGGCCAAGAGTTGATGCAATAATATTACATATAAGATCAAAGATCTAATATCTGGAGCGATTTATCATCCTTGCTTTCTACATGCCTAAATGCAATCTAAAATGCCAGAAAATTACTGAAAACAAAGATGTGTCTTCCTGATGCATCAACGAAGAAAACCAGATGAAAACCCAGAAGCAAATCGGGTCGAGAAAACAAGCAAAATGCATGAAAAACATGCTGTGTGCTACTGAAAACAGGCCACTGCGCCTGTTTTGTGCGCCAGATTGGTGCGTCAGTCTGGTGCGCGCCCTATGTGCGTCTATGTGGGCCAGTAAAACATGCTGAGGGAAAAACAGAAGCTTGCGCAAACCCAAAACATCAGAGGATGCACTCTAGAAAGGTATGCAGTAGAAATCATTCTGTAAAACTTAGGAAAACCATGCATTCAAAAGTGCAAGAGATGCAAATGCAATGACCTTGAGCTCAAGGGCTAGTTGCCTCACACAAGGTCTCACCTATTTGAACTAGA
>JAMKQA010250437.1:0-13341 GCA_024699735.1 Posidonia australis | reverse complement strand
GACGGTGTAGGCTGAGCCTGGGTCATTGGACCTAGTTGTTCGGGTCACCGACTGAGGCGTCAGACAGAGACGTATCCCCGTGCACTTATGGAAATGAAATTGAGGCCGGTTGGCCGGGGCAGTGACATCCCGCACGGGGAATCTCATCGCGGCAATGCAGGAAGGTAGGGGAAGGATGTCCTCGCCTACTGCTTGTGTGCCTGGTTACCACTAATCAAGGTAACAACAATAAAGAAAAGTGGAAATGAATAAAGAAAGTGAAATGTGTTTTGGTCAGGATTGGACTGATGAAATGATCCTAAAATCTTGAAAAGAAATGGTAATGTTTTAACCAGTTGCCAGCCAATGTTTATGATTTGATTTTGAGCCCAATGGGGCATTGTGTTTTAAGCTGGATCTGGTCAGAAATGTGAATTTGAAAGTGTGTTTTTGAAAAAAATCCCAAATATTAGAAATGAAAATGTTTTGGATAATGAATTCCAAAAGTTTTTGAAAGGAATGTAAAGGAATGTTTTGAAATAAAATGTGATCTTGGAACAAATTTCCAAGATGTTAGAGAAAAGAAAAGAGACATAGCTTTTGAAAAGAATGGATTGGGATTAAATTCCCAAGTGATTGTTTAATAAAAGAAATGATGATTTTCAAAAAGAGAAAGTCAAGTTTTGAAAAAGTGAGATTTATGGTTTTGCCGAGGTTTTGTGGTTTGTATGTTTTGGAGTGCATACTGGGTAACTTAGATGTCACTCACGCGTGCAATTTGATTTTCAGGTGCAGACCGCGTGCAGTCGGATTCCGGTACAGGAGTTAGAGCTTCTAGCTGCATATTGTGATCCTGAAGATGAGCCTTAGTTATAGTTATATTTGTTTCTGTAATTAGTGTAATTATGCTTGGGATACTGTGATTTGGTAGCGTGTCCGGAATCGAGACTTACATATTGTCACACGCCACCCATCACTAACCTTTACCTGTCTACCACTACTATCTTGGTCCTCCCACTATCTTCGTTGTTATCGTCTAACACTACCTCTATCACTCTCCTATTCTAGTATGTGAATAGTACGAATGTTTTTATGTGAATAATATATGAATGTGTGTATGAATACTATTTCAGTATTAAGTGTGTACTTATCCATAATTTATGAAGAGTATATGAATGTTTGTATTAATATTATTTTAAAATTCTATAAGCACTTTGCTGGATTGTATGAAAAGTATCAGTCAATTTTATATGAATACTATTCTAGAATTGAGTGAAAATTTCTTCATATTTTGTGATTAAGTACTATTTGCTTGTAACAATAAATTGTCCATGTAATAAAGTGAACATTCTTTGTGCGAAACAAGAATATTACCATGTACAAGTGTGAATGCTAGACCATTGTGTAAAAAGTGTAAAATGCTCGTAATCTTAGAGTATTGATTTTCAAAAATAAAAAATTCTTCATTTTTTTTGTTTTCAAAGTTAGCAAAATAGTTTAAAAAGTTTGACAACCATGCATACATGCTTAAAATAGTCTAATAATAGTAGAGATATCTCCTTAATATTTCGTAATATCATGTCATTAACTATTTTTTAGTTAGAAAATTTGTCTCTTGGACAGAGAATTGCAGTTGCTTCTAACTCCACTGAGCTTAGAACTTTACAGTAAGGTTGAAACATTGCACATCACACACAAAGGAATATCACTCCATCCTTTGCCATTCCTAAACCCTCCCTAGAAGTTGATTCAGTCCCAAATCCTCCCAAGAATGGGGACACTGGGAGGAGGTCAATGCTTGTTAAAATCAGACAAACAATTTAATTTGTTAAGGATGCAATCACTTTCATCCACTTACTGTTTATCACAAACTATGTTTCTACTTTTGATTTGAGTTGTTGTAATATTGTGTTTGTCCTAGTTTGCTACTATATACTCTATCTTTATTGTCTTCCTTTATGACTTTGAACATTGTACTATTAACTTGGTCGTCATAATCATGTTTTTCAAATAGAATATTTATCGTTTGTAAAAAAGAGAGAAGAATACGTGTATAGAGAAGTGATTAGTGTAGTTTACTCGTATTGTGGTCTGCATTGATACAAGAAGTGGGGGTTGACCTTAGAAAATGTTGGGGGAGGGGGGGAGGAAAAATTAGAATATAATAAATAACATAAGGAGCATTATGAAATGTCCATTATGGCTTCAAAAAATTCCTTATTTTAAAGTCAAATAAGTAAAAAAAAACATGTAATACTACATTTTCTTTTGCTTGTGTTATCCTCTAAGTGGGTCCTTGCTTATAATATAACAACCGCAGGTTTTTTTAACGTAGGTGCTTACATATATGAGTTCTTGCTTATAATATAACAAATGGAGGCTTTTTTGATGTAAGTGCCTACATATAAGAAATATGTAGACACCTTTTTTTTTCATAAATACATAAGAGTGAAGAAATAATCGTATGTGTAACATCTGAGAATTCATTTTGTAATTACTTACATTCTAATAAATTTATTCTAGACAGGTGTTACTGTCTCGAGACCCTTTGTGTGATTTTGTGGCTTTTGAGCTTGGGTCTCGTGAGCTAGCTATTGTTTGTGTATTTCTTGTGCTTGTCCCCATGTGGTTGGCACTATACGTGGTTGACACTGTGCATTGTTGACATTATACTTGTAGGCCCGTGTGTAGGTCCGTGTATATGGACCGGTAGTTGGCCTCGTATTGGGGTGGGTAGTTGAGCTCGTGCGGTTGTTGGTGAGGCTCGCAGCTGAAGGTGCTTTGGCGCGCTGGTGGCTGACTGATTGCATGCATGTAGTCATCTACTCCTTCTATGTGGCTTTATACAAGCTACGGTCTTCCGCCATGCGCAACACCAGTCTCCTCCTTTTCCTTGCGCATTTCCTCCTCCCCGAGCACACTTCCATCCTTTCTTCCTCTCTACTCCACTACCTCTCTCCCTCTCGCTCTCTCACTCACTTCACTCACTCTCTCCCCCACTCACACTCTCCCTCACTCTCTCTCTCTCCCCTGAATCCTCCCCAGTCTTCCCCTCTATTTGGTGTCTGAGAGCAAGTGAGGGCATACGGCAGTGTGGTGGAGCTTCGAAGGCCATATGCAAGCCAGTGGCAACAGTGGTTGGCTGGTGTCGGAGTTTGAATCCCTGGAGGTTGTATTAAAGTACGTATCTCACCTCTTGTAGTAGAAAACATGAAAAATGGTAGAAATGTTAGGAATTCATGAAATCTAGCTAAATTTACGTTTCTAGACCTTATTGTGAATTTATGGTGATTTATGGTAGCATTTATGGCATTAAATGTGATTGGTTTGGTTTCGAGTTTTTTACACTCCCCGACTTTGTGATTTTATTCCGAGAGCTATTGTAACGCCTCAACCTGGGTACGCTACCTAAACCATAGTATCATAAGTAATTATACTAATTACAGCAATAATTAAATATCTGCAACTAAGGCTCACCTCCAGGAAACAATGTGCGACTAGTAGCTCCCACTCAGACACCAGAACTAGACTACACTCCAACCTGCACTTGAAAACCAAACAAAGCACGCTTAAATGACATCTAAGTCACCCAGTACGCGTTCCAAACGCACACACAACAAAAACACGGCAAAACCCACAAAACACAGCTTTCGATTTATAAAACATGATTCTCTTTTGAAAATCCATTTCAAACATCATTTTTATTTTCCTTTAAAACACTTGGAAATCTGTTTCCAAAACATGACTTTTTCAAAACTCAAATTCACTTTTTTCAATGTTTGGGATTTCTTCTCAAAATCATACTCTTTCCCAAAACTCACATTTCTTTCTTTTTATGTATTTTTAAAACCATTCTCATATCTCGAGAAATCCATATTCATGACTAGGTCCAACCTAAAACATAATGCCTCATAGGGCTCAAAACTAAAACCACAAACATGGACTGGTAATTGGTTAAAACACGATTCTTATTTATTTCTAGGATTTCAGCACCAAATACAAGTCCAATCCTAGCCAAACCACAACTTTTAATTTTCACAAATCTACACACTTTTCTTATTAATTTTAACTTTTCTTATTGATGTTGCCTTGATCAGGGATAACCAGGCACACAAGTAATAGGTGAGGACACCATTTTCCCTACATTCCTGCACTACCGCAGTGAAATTCCCCGTATGGGAGGACACTGTCCTGGCTAACTGACCTCAATTTCTTTTTCATATGCACAGGGATACGTCTTTTCCTAATGTCCCATCAGTGACCCGAACACCTGGTTCATAAACAAGGCTCAGCCTACACCGTCTCAAGCTCGGTGACCACGGTCGTATCTGATAATTGATATCTTACCAATTTGTCGACACCAACCCCTCATGGTCCCACTCTGACAACTACGGTCGTGTCTGACAGTTGGTTTCTTAGAGTATCGTTTTCCTATTATATTGTCGACACCAACTCCCGTAATTCTACAACATTATTATTATTTCATTTTCAAAACTCTTAGGTTTTCTTTTCAAAACCAATTTCATCTTATCCTTTCTTAGCAGGAATCTTTTCCGTGCAACACATGACCCTCTACTTTGGTCCCAACTCAAAATCTTTCAAAACCATGTGTTTAAAACCACAAATTGGGTCTCATGCCCAAAACCACACTAAACCACACATTTAATCACTTTTATCCATTATTGGGGCTTCAAAACTAAAACCATTTCCAAGTTCCTTTATTTGGATTCCATATTCCTCAATGACATTTACATAAGGAAAACATCATTCACATATCCTCATTACCCATTTAAAACCATTTATTTCCATTTTTCATACTCATTTATTTATATGAGCCAAGGGATAAAATCGACAGACTGAAATCTTGTTCGGTATACCGAAAATTTCTGATTCGGTATACTGAATCGTTTTGGTATACCGAAACCTTTTGTTTTGGTCGACTAGGTATTTTCGACCTACCAAAACCAAGTATCCGAGCGCAATCTGACAGGAAATTGGTATGCCGAACCCATTTCGGCATGCCGAAATCCCCGTGGCCAAAACACTTCCCCTATTTCAACTCAAACAATCATCGGAAATGGGGACCTCCAGCGGACTCCTTAAACATACATCAGAAAACACAAATAAAACATGGGGTGTAGATCCTTGAGTCTACTTCAAAATCCCTCAAACCATTCATCTTTTCATTAAACATGCTATTCACAATAAAATCATGAAGGCATGAAACTCATTTTAAAATACTGTAGCATGCATGCCCAAAATTCGTCTAAATCCACGAAAATTCATCCTAACCTCATGATCTCTACATAAACACATCATACAGTTCATTCAACACATTTCTATCATTTTTCCACGATTTATCATGTTTCATCCATCATTTTTATGCATTTTTCCCCATTAAGCTAACAATACATAACGAAAGAGAAAGAGGGGTCGTGTACCTCAAGCGGCACTTTGGCGACCTCCCCCGCACTCCAGCAAACCTCCCCGCACCCCGGCGAAGCTCTTCCCTTCGGTGAATCACGTGGATGAAGCTCGCCTCCTCCGGCTCGCGCACAACTCCTTCTTTCCTTCTTTCTCTTTTGACTCGCCTCCCCTTCATCTTCTCCACCCTCTTTATCTCCTCCTCCTCCCACGTCACGTCGGCCACCAATCCCATCACCCTCGCGTCAAAGGGGACGGGGAGGCATGAGCTCTCTCTGTGGTGACACGGGTTGGAGAGAAAAAGAAGAAAGGAGAAGGAAAGATGAGAACTCGTGAGGGAGAGAGAAAAAGGAAAGAAAGAAAAAGAAAAAGACGGACACACAAATTGAGGCAATTGAGCATCCTCAAACCGGACTCCACATTGGTCCCACAGCTCAAACAGGTGCACAGAAAGCCAACAAACCACCACACTCACAAGAAATAACAGATTATCCATTAATAAACCATTCATACAATATTACAATTAATTACATGACCTACAATTAAAAATGGATAATCAGGCCTAGATGTCATAGTTATACTTGATAGATCGTGGTTTTATTTGTGTAGTTTTGGAGTAGACTTGAGGGTCTACAACATATGCTTTATGTGGATTTTATTGTGGATATTTGGTAGGTTCGTCCCTCACTCTCATTTGGGAGAAAATTCGGACAGAGGCTTGGGGCCGTTTTATGGTTTCACATAAAACAGCATATCGAACCTTTTCGGTATGTCATTTTTCTGTCTGTTTTGGTTCTCCTGGCATTAGTTCGATTAACTAAACTTCTCTGGTCTACCGTTTCATGCCTTGAGTGTTGACCGTTGGACCGAGTATGGTCGATTAATTTTTTTGGATCTGCCAAATCAGGAATTTTTGGACCACTGATTTGGATTTCGGTGTATTGTTTTGGTGCCCTAAGCCCAATTTGGTTGACCATCCCAATTCGACATGTTGAATCAAGCCCATGTTGGTTTTGTATAATGGCTTTTCGAGGATTTTCCAAATTGATTTGTTTTGTCCATTTAAGATTGGATTGTGAGTCATCAATGGTGGTCTTGTGGGACACATGATGTGTCATTTTTGTAGAGATTTTGAAAATATTTACCAAAGATGTAAAATGGTTTTGAAAAGAGATTTTAAAAGAATATGTTGGCTTGTTTTGGAAATGGTTTTCCTAGTTTTCTGTTTATGGGCTAAGATCATGGGTCGTGTTGTCCGGACCAGGGGGTCTGACGACACTTATCGGATGATCGGATGCGTTACCTAGGTTGAGGTAGGGGGCTGAGATACCTGAGGTGAAGATTCGTCGAGTCTTAGAGGTATAAGGCTCCTTAACTATCGTTTTAAGGCTAGAGTTGTGGTCCGCGGGTTGAAATTTTTTATGACATAACGGAAAGATATGATATTCCTGTTGTCGTCGTAAGCACTAAAACTCTGGTATTTTTGGGTGTGGAGGTATGAAACTCCCTCCTAAGCACCATTTGGAGAACGCCATGAGGAGAGGTATCCTATGATAGACAGTGTGAGTAGGGCACGTGCCCCATAGCTGGTAACATCCTGAGAGGCAGGACTACCTGCTCAAGAGAGGTTGGTGGCTGCTTGTAGCTAGAGTTAGTTGCCTAGCGCTTGGCTTCCTGACTCATTGTGTGTGGTTTTGATTATTGAGGACCTCACTTATGATTTTAGGCTGGTAGAGCCTTCGCCTATTTGGTTCGGCCGGGGTGGGCCATGTTTCTTATGATTTGGTCTGGTAGAGTTTCGTTTTGTGATTTTCAACTTGTTGGCCCCGAGTTACTAGCTTTTTGTGGATTTGGTGAAAATGATTGTAAAATTGTTTTAAAGGAAAATTGTTATAATTTTGTTTTCTATCATGTGGGATGCATGTTGGGTGACTTTTGTCACTTACGTTGTTTTCTTCGTGATTCTTGGGTTGTAGGTGTAAGCAAGCGTGTATTGACATTTAGTACATATAGTCCAGAGTCTCGTAGCCGCACACATAGATTCTTAGTTACTTAGATATTACCGTTTAGCTTTAATTTCCTGTAATTTAATTTGTTCAAATTATTATGGAAATTTAGGACGTTACAGTATATATATACTTATTAAATATCTATAAATACATAGTGAAATTTTCATTTAAATTAAACAACTATTAATCCTTAATCTAAAAGTCTTAAAATTCAACATATTTTGTTCAATTTTAATTGTTAAATTTTAGATTAAAAATTAACAATGAATATAACTCAAATTAAGATGAAACTTTAACACATAGTAGATTATATTATAGATTAATTAATTATATAATCAAATTTTATTTTTAAAAATAAAAAAATATAAAATACCTACAAAAAATATTTTTCCTATATACACCTACACAAATCATTTTATGATAACAATTAAAATTGTCGAACACTTTTGTTTAGTGTAGCGAACACATTAACCCTCCTTTGCTGCATGTGAGAGCATCAAAATGATGTTGCGTTGGTTCCACTACGAACCATCATTTTATCACTTATTGTAAAATTATGAAAAAAAAAATCAAATGCACCAAAACACCAAAAGAACCTCTTCCATTTTACTATGAATTATTTACATGCTTCAGAATAATAATTTATATTATTCAAGAAATATTGATAAATCATTTTTTTATTTACAACATAAACAGATTATTCATTATTTTATGTTTATTATTAGTATTATACATTTGTATATAATATGTTATTAACATAACCTTTAATTCTTAATAAGTATACATAAATTCGATCCGACTCAACTTGAAATTTGTGGATCGGATTGAGTTGCATCTAGACTGTTGTTGAATTGAGCACAGGTCTAAAATTATCAAATAATTTAAATTAGGTTGTAAGTTTATCGTTAACATGACCCATATTCACCCCTAAGTTTCTCAAAGTTCCAACTCTCTGTCAGATAAAAAATACAAACGAACACGCCACTGTTGCATTTACTTGTCCGACTCTCTTTGGTCTTCAATTAATTAGTACCGGCTAATCCCCGTTTTGATGCTGCTACGAAGAACCAATGATTCCAACTGCTTGTGAATGAGATGGTCACACGTGCTCACACCCTTGGCTTTAATTTTCCCGACAATGTTTTAGAAACACCCTTATGAAATTATAAAATTAGTTGTACATACCTTTAAAATGATAGAGTACCCTTCGTGGGAAAAAAAAAATTGACTTTAAAAACCTGATGGGGTGCATCAACTTTGTTCCAATCCCTCGTTGCTGAAATTACAAATCAAAACTAGTAAACTATAATATGTTTAATAAATAAAAGAGCTTTGATAATTTTAAAAGGTAAGATGCCAAATTTACTGTATTTTATATTATTTTCATCATCTACACTCTAAAATCCAACATTATCTTTTAATGATAGAACTGTCTGTTGTAAACCAATCTCATCATTAGACAATATTTACGTCCTTATGAGATAGAAATCTTTCAATGATTCAAACAAATCACAAAATAATTTATGAACGAGCATGTAGCTTATGCACCTGAAAAACTCAAATATAAACTGAACAACATCTCTTAAGATAAATGTTATTGAAGTTATGTTGAGACTACTTCCTAATTAATATATTGTCTTATGTCAAGATAAACTCAAACATCACAATATATTATACAAATAGACAACCTTCTAAGTGAGTTAAGCCCAACACACTTACAATTTTCCACTCATGTAACTAGAAGTTCTCAAAACCACTAAATAATACTTCTTCTTCTTTTTTGTTATCGGTTTAGGTGAATTTTTATGCATGTCTCAGGATTCGAACCTGAAATCTGTGGCGAGTTTAAAGTTCTCCTAGCCATTGTCCACTAAATAATACTTAAATAATGAATTAGAACAATTGTACAACAGTGGTGTCTGTGTGTAGCGATGTAAACGGATCGGATATGATACAAATATAGGTGTTGTCAGATCTGTATCCGTTTTCGAAATGCAGATGTGGATATCATACAGATAGGAAAATTACATATCTATATCCTCAAAAAATAGATATGGATACAGAACAAATAAAAGAGGATCGGATACGGATAAAGTCGGATCTAAAAACAGATACGATGATATACACATTACATAAATAATCAAACCATTAATAATATTTTCATATATTTATATATTTTAAGTTATTTAGTGTATATGAAATAAAAAAATATATGTCAAAAATAAAAATAAATTAAACATAATTATAGGTTAGTCTTACCTTTCTAAAAAGAGATGAAGTTATGAATCTAAGCCTTAATATTCCACCAATATGGATGTATAATTAATTAATGATTAATAAAAGACTGTCGCATTTTGTAATATATTTTATTAATTAAAGTTACTAAAATCTAATAAATGACAAAATCAAAGGATCTCAATCCATATAAACTAGATAAATAATTAGATAAAATTAAAATGTAATCCATAGATTTTAATCTACATCATTTAAATTAGATACATGTTAAAATCTACATCATTTAGAAACTTCTTATATACATATCTATTTATGTACAAATTCAACGATTTTAAAACAAAAATTACTAAATATCTAAATTATAAGTTTCAAAACCAAAATGTAACTTATAAGTCTTAATATACATCATCTAAATTAAGTACACACCAAAATCCATATCATTTAGAAACTCATAACATATAGATCTATTCATATACAAATTCAATGGTTCTGTATGAGTTATAATAAGTTATAACAAGTATTTATTAAATTTAGTACTTAGGAATTTCAAAATCACTTTAATTTTTTTATATACAAGCATTTGAAATAGTTTTGATCATATCTAACGATTTACATTTTTAATCTAATGGTTAGATATTGAGATATAAAAAATTGTTTATATATATATAGATATCCGTAAATTATCCGTATCTATATCCATATCTATTAAAAATTCAAATGATATATTCGTATCCATATCCGTTTAAATTTAAAAAACTATATCCGTATTCGTATCCACTTGTGGACGGAAATGGATACTCGAATCTGCTTATAAATGAATACAAATATAGGTATTTTATAGATATACTATATCTGTTTACACTCCTAGATACGTATATGCAACAAACTATAGTCTATTGGTCGCAGCTTCTACTCTTATGACTCCATTTCATCCTCACCTTTCCATTTTCTAACCAATCCCAAGCAAAATTTCTCCTCTACTTCTTTAACGAATCCCCAAGCTTAATGTTCAAAAATCCATTCACGCCCTGTGATGGTGGTGGGGGGGCCCATCTCCTTACCCACGTCCACTCCTCTCCGTAACGGTTGCTGCCACCTTCGTTGAACCATCGTTGCTTGCAGGACATCATTTCCCCACGTGGCGCTAGTGGAGGTGGCTAAGTCATCGTCGACGATGGAGATGAAAATGCATGTAATCTTTTGTTGTGTTCAGTACACTAGAGTAAAACTAGACAAGAATAACATGAACCCTAGAATGATATTTAGAATGGAATAGAATAAAATAAAATAGAATAATTTTATTTCATTCATGTATTTAATATGTAATCAAAATACGTAGTAGAATTGATAAATAATTTCTTTTCACTGTTTGATACATAATAACAGAATCAAAATGAAAATACAAAATTTATATATTAACGTCTACATGTTAGCAAAAATATCCTGTCAACCTGAAAATAGTTTTTAAAAGGATTTTTTTTCAAACAAGTAGAATAAAAAATTTACAGAAAGATAAGCTTTAAATGGGAAGGTGTAATGATTTTTTGGATAAATTGTAGTTTACCCTACTAAACTATTCATGTTTTTTAGTTTAGTATTTCAAATTTTTTTATTACAACTTGTCTCCTTCAAATGCATCTGTTAAATATTAAAATCTCTTTTGTCAGGTTTGAAGGGTTATCGTATTTTTTTAGACAAATTTGTCCTTCTTCCCATCTTGTTCCATTTACTCTCTCAACTATTCAAATTTTTCAACTTAGTATCCTAATTTTTTTCGTTACAACTTGCCCTCTTTAATTACCTATGTTAAATAATAAGATCCTTCTATCAAGTTTGAAGGGTCACATGACATTTACAATATTTTTTTAGGATAAATTTATCCTTATCTCCCATCTTCTTCTTATATATATTATTCTGTTTTTTTACATCATAAACTCTAAATTCAACTTCATCATTAAAATTTTCTCCTTTCACATTTTTTCTCAAACATTTTTATCTTTATTTTCTTGATAAATTGATGATCTCGAGCTTTGTCAATACCACAGGAAGATCTTGAACCTCTTCTCTATCATCATTAAGCATATCTTAACTGAAGGTCTCAAATCGCTCAGAAAGGATATCGACGATTGAGCTTTGTGTCGGTAGGATGTGGATGAGGAAGAAAGGGTTCCGTAGGAATAATGTTTATATTAGATCCTGTAGGATTAAAAAGGAGATTATTTGTAATTGAGAATAAAACATTTAGACAAAGGAAAAATTTAATGATGTTTATCCAAAAAGGTGGTTTATTATAGTTTACCATAATAAAGGAGGACACGTTGCAAAGAAAAAGTTTAGGATACCACGTTACAAAACTTGAATACTTGAGAGATTAAATTGTAATTTAACCCTAATGAGGGGTAAGTTGTAATAAAAAAAAAGGGTATTAAGTTGAAAAATATGAATAATTAAGAGAGCTAAACTATAATTGAAACCCTAAAATGATAAATTATAAAGGATAAAACAGTTAAACAAGGTAAAAATTCAACATTATTTATCTAAAAAGGAGGTTTGTTGTAATTTATCATATATTTTTTTATAAATATTGTAATTTACTAAAATTGAAGTGGATAAGTTGGAATTAAAAAAAATTTGGCTGCGTGGGAGAACATCAAAATTATGTTCCACTGCGAACATTATCCATTCACCAGTAAACCATCGTTTTATCGCCCATTGTAAAATTATGAGAGGAAAAAAAAAACAATGCACCAAAACCCCAAAACACCCTCCCCCTCACTGTACCTGGTACGGTCCTGGGGGCAGGCCATCGGTCTGACTAGAGGCTGCAGTTATGCATTTGTGATTCATAATACCCTATATTTTCATTTACCAAAAAAATATCAGCTGCCATGGCACAGATGAAGCAACATGCTAGATTTTAAAAAACAAAATTTCAAAAACAGAAAACAAAATAACAAATAGGAAAAAAAAACTGTAGCCGCAGGTGGACCGTAAGTGTTTACGGTCCACCCACTCTGTCAGATAAAGAGACAAACAAACACGGCAATGCTGCATTTACGTCCTGGGATGGTTCTGGGCCTTAATTTGCCCTACAATGTTTCTGAAACAGCCTTATAAAATTATAAAATTACTTGGTCACATTGCTATTTTGTGGTGGAACGTAAATGATTGAGAAACCTTCCTAATAAAAAAAAATACGAGTTTAAAAACCTCACGTGGTAGGGGTGGCAACTGGTCGGGTCTGGGTCGGGTCTATCTATTCATGGGTCAGGGTCTGGGTCTGGGTCCAGGTCCTAAATTTAGGACCTAGACCCAGACTCAGACTTATAAAGATAACGGGTCTGGGTCTGGGTCCTGGGTCTAATGGGTCTTCCAACTTATTTTCATTTTTTTGAAGAAAATAAATTTTTAATTAAACATAAAACATTGTAAATAAATGTGCTAAACAATTCTCTATCAATACACATATATCATGAATAAAATACAACCATAAATAAATATATAACATAAACAATATCATGAACCATTGATAGTTGAACAACACATAAATAAATATATTTAACTTCAATAAATTAACTTTGTCAATGTCCATACACCAATTCTCCATCAATGTGCATACACCATATAAATTTTAGACTTTAAAGAGAATGAGATTTAAGAGTAGAGTAATATATATTATATATATAGTGTATAT
>JAMKQA010250434.1:0-12890 GCA_024699735.1 Posidonia australis | reverse complement strand
AGTTTCCCACAGTTGAAGAAAGATGCCTGACTGTGAAATCAACCTTTCCCACCAATCCTGAAACAGAGAAGAAAATCAGGCTAAAACAAATAAAGGTGCTGGTTTGGCTGAAATATCGTCCGACATGAGGTCTGGGTGAAGGAAGAGGAGGACGATGGGTTGCTGGTTTGGCTGGGGCTGATGGTGGTTGGGTTCCTTCTCCCTCAGTTCAGAGCTCTCTCCCTCTCCCTCTTTTCCCTCTCTTTTTCACGTTGCACGGGGAGTGGCTTGATGTGGAGGAGAAGGCTGCTGGGTTGGGTGGCCAAGGAAAGAGGAGGTCTTGGTGGCTGTGGAGGTGGAAAATGTGCTTAAGGAGGACGGGGCTGTGGTTGGTATTTGTAGTGGAGGTGGAGGCTGCTGGCTGGTGGTTTTCTTGTTGGTTGAAAGGAGGTGGTCCAAACGTGAAGGCTGAAAGGAGGTGGTCCGAACGTGAAGGCTGTAAGGGTGGATGAAGAGGAAGGAGGAAATTGGAGGGCTGGCCGTGTAGGTGGGTCTGTGTTGGCTTCTCCTCCTTGCCCTCCCCTCTCTTGCTGCCAGGGTTGATGACAGAGGAGGAAGAGGCTGGCTCGAGGTCTGGCTTGTGGCTGTTATAGAGTGCGACAGCAGGTGTTGCTCTGCTGCATGCTGGCTACTGGGAGGCGTGGGTGGTTGTGGCAGGCTGCTGGACGGGAGGTGCAGATGGGCATGGAGGTGGCAGGCCGTGCATGGGTTTCCCACAGTTCAACTTAGGGCGCGGAGGATGACGCAGAAACTTACGGGCAAGAGGAGGATGCAGCGCAGGAGGAGGCAGCACTGCGCACGGAGGAGACCGTTGACAGGCGAGAGGAGGACGCGGCGCAGGAGGAGCACTTTCGACACCGTCGACAGGCGGGAGGAGGATGCGGCGCAGGAGGAGACCGTCGCGGGAGGAGGACGCAGCGCAGGAGGAGGCGAAAAAGACGCAAGTTTAGGTTAAGAAACAAAGGGGCAGAACCTGCGTCGAGATATTTTATATCGGAATTAGTAAAGACACTAACGAGGATATTTCCTCGCTATCTATTCGCTATATTTAAGCGAGGACATTTCCTCACAAGATCCCCGCTATATGTCCTTGTTAGATTATTACGAGGACATGTCCTCGCTAAGTCCTCGCTGCTTGTCCTCGCAAATTCTAATTTTTCTTGTAGTGCTTTGTGAATTAATATTTTGATGCATGTTGAATGAAATGTGAAATGGTTTGAGTGATTTTGAAATAGGTTTGAAAATCTACACCCTAGATTAATTCCATGATTTTATGAGTTATCATGTGAATGTGGTGGCCTGTTAAAGACTAGAGGGTTTCTGAACTCTCGGTGCAGGGTCTCATGCAAGTGTGGCATGTGTGTACGAGGCAGGGATCCCAGGAGCTGATTTTATGGGATTTTGTAAAATAAACCCCATGATTAAATGTGATTATTCATGAAATTTTGAGTTGCATGCTTAAATAGTGATTTGTTGAGATTTTTTTGAGAAGTATCATGTTATAATGTGAACAAAATGGATTTTATGAATTAAATGGAAATCCTTGTGATTAGTTGTGGTTATCCAGATATGTGTTTGTAATATCCTGGATATGGCTTGCTATGATTTTGTGAAGTTTTAGTGATTTGGTTGGTTTATGGGCAAAGGGATTCATGCCCTGTATTTGGAAAATGGGCATTTACCTTAGGCACAAGCTACTTGCACGGGCCACATGCATGGGTCTCCTAAGGGGTTTTTTATGGCATTTTTAAGACTTTTGATAATGAATCATCATTTAATGCAAATGAAAGCATGTTTTGGGCATGAGACCCATATAATTGAATGGTTTATGTGGCTTTGGGCATGAGACCCAATAAAGATGAAAAATGTATCAGTTGATATGATTTTTGAGCATGAGACCCAAGTTTTTTAATAAAGGAATTGAGTTCTTGAAATGAAAGGTTTGAAAAGTGGTTTTGAGGAAAAAGACACATGTTTTGAAAATAATTTCTGATATGGTTTCAAATCCACAAGTTTGGGGTGTTGGCAATATAGTATGAAACCAATTGTCAAACACAATCGTGGTTTTTGAGTTTGTGGCAGTCATGATAGGCTGGAGTACCCTACTTGTGACGGTGTAGGATGGGCCTAGGGATTTGAGACCTAGGTGTCTAGATCATCGATGGCATGGGTTGAGCCTAGGCATATGAACCTGGGTGTTCGGATCACTGATGGGACGTCAAGAAAAGACGTATCCCCGTGCTTTTGGAAAAAATGAAATGTTGAGGCCTATTAGCCGAGGCAGTGTTATCCCACACGAGGAGTTTCAGCATGGCAGTGCAGTGCAGTAGGGGAAATGATGTCCTCACTGGCTGCTTGTGTGCCCATTTACCTCTGCTCAAGGTAAGACTCTTGAAAATGAATGTAAATTGTGTGGTTTTAAGATAGAATCAAACTTGATGTTTTGGCTAGAGGTTTTAGCCAGATTCTAGTTGAAAATGATAATTGTGATTTAAGCTAGTTACCAGCCAATGTATGGTTTTGTTTTGAGCCTTGTGAGGCCTTGTTGTTTTAGGCTGGATCTAGTTGAGAATATGGAATTCTCGGAATTCATGAATGATTTAAAATTGCATGAGATTTAAGAAAATGAATATTATTAAAAAAGGCATGGTTTTGGAAATGAATTCTTGTTGTTTTGTGTTCGAGATTTGTGGTTTTCTCGAGATTTGTAAAGATAGAAATTAAAGTTTTCGCATGGTTTTTGCGGTTGGGCGTGTATTGGGTGACATAAAAGTCACTCAGGTGTGTTTTGGTTTTGTTTGGAATTTTAAGTGCGTAGCTGGGTGTAGTATAGTTGCCGATGTTGGAGTTTCCGAGACACTAGCCGCACATCGTTTCTGGGTAGGTTTTTCCCAGTTATTTTAATTACTATTATTTATCATGATTAGGGGAGTGATGCTATTTTGGTAGCGTTCATGAGTTTAGGGCGTTACAGAGTGGTATTAGAGCCTTGCTTCACTAAGGTGCACCAGCTCGGTAGGTGTTAAATATAGTGGCTTAGTGCTACACCTGATTTTGTTTGTCTACTTGCCTATTTGCGTTTAGTAGGAAGATGAGGAGAGGCTATGATCGCGATAAGATCCTTGTGTCTGACTCAAGTGTCGAGGAGGACAATGTTTGGAAGGGCATGCAGCTGGAGTTTGGTGAGAAGATGCGGGGATTCGTCTAGTCTGTTGACAATAGCAAGGATGAAGCGAAGGAAGACCCATGGATGAGGCAATTACGCCAACTAAGCGCACCAACTTTGTATAGGTGCAGCACACTAACGGAGTGTGAGGCTTAGTTCCAGTAAGTGGAGAAGATCCTAGATGGGATTGAGTATCTAGCGGAGAAGTGGGTCTGAATAGTTACCTTTTAGCTCAAGGATGATGCAGATCAATGGTGGAGGACTACGTGCTGCACCAAGTTCCAGAATGTGGACCTTTTGATGATCTCGTGGGAGGACTTACCGGAGGTGTTTTACGAGAGGTTCTTCCTTGAGGACGAGAGGGACAAGCAGGATAGAGATTTTAGGAACCTGAAGCAATGAAATTTTTCTGTGGCTAAGTATGAGGTAGCCTACCTCCGATTGGAGTAGTTTTCTCATGTTGTTGTCACTAAGAAGACTAGAGTCAAGACATTTATGGAGGGGCTCGATCTCATAATGAGATCGAGAGTGATTGGCTTCCAATGTCAGACTTTGGTGGACGCCATTGAGCTTGTCAACCGCTATGAGGATGAACATTGTTTGTTCCAAGAATAGTACCCTAAGAAGGACAAGGGGAAAAAGTTCACCACGAGACCTTTTGTCTCTGGAGTGTTAAGTTCTAAGAGTTTTGGGATGTGACACCTGAGCCTGATTATCCATTTTAATTATAAATCATGTAATTAATTGTAATATTGTATAAGTACTTTATTAATGGATAATTGGTTGTTCTTTGTGTGTGTAGAGCTTTGTTGCCTTTCTGTGCACCTGTTTGTGTTGTGGGACCAATGTGGGGTCCAATCAGAGGATGCACAGTTGCCTCGGTTTGTGTGCACATCTTGTTCCTTTTTCTTTCTTTCCTTTTCTCTCTCTCTCTCTCTTTCGAGCCCTCATCATCTTCTTCTCTCGCCAACCCACACCACCAGAAAAGACCCATGTCGTCCAGTCCTCTCCAACGTGAGGGTGATGGGGTCGGCGACCGGCGTGATGCGGGGAGGAGGAGATCAAGAGGGAGGAGGAGGTAGGTGAAGTGGAGGGGAGGCGAGCCGAGAGAAAGAGGGAGAGAAGAAGTGGCACACAACTAGAGGAGCAGAGCCTAGGAGGCTTGAGTTGTGTGTGCCGCTGTCGTGGGTTACTAAGGCTACGTTGGAGGCTAGGGAGACGTGGGGAGGTTGTCGAGGTGCCGTGAGAGGTACGCGACCCTTCTCTCTCTCTCGTTCTGCATTTTGAGTTTAATGGTCGTAATGCATGAAAATGAGCATTAAAACATGATAAATCATGGAAAAATGATAGAAATATATGGAATGGAATGTATGATGTGTATATGTAGAGATCTTGTGGTTAGGACGAATTTTTTTGAATTTATACGACTTTTTGTATATGCATGCTATAGTGCTCAAGGATGAGCTCCATGTCTTTATGATTTTCGTGTGGATAGCATGATGAATGGATTTGTAAATGGTTTGGGGGGGTTTAAAGTAGGCTTATAGGCGTACACCCCATGTTTTATTCAAGAGTTATGAGTAGTGTTTGATGGGTCTGCTGGAGGTCCCAATTTTGGCGAACGGATGGGTCGAAAACAGGGGACGTTTACTGAAATCAGGGATTTCGGTATACCAAATTGGGTTTGGCATACTTTTTCCTGTTAGTATTCGACAAGATACCTATTTTCGGTAGACCAAAAACACCCGATCTTCTGAATCAAGGAATTTTGGTCGACCAAAATGTCCCAGTCGACCGAACTAGAGGAATTCAGATGACCAAATTATTTTGGTTGACCGAATTAGGAGATTTTGGTCGACTGATTTCCAGATCGCCATGCCAAATTTGGCCCCTAGCCCATTTGAATGAATGTGTATTAATAATGGAAATAAATGGTTTTGAATAGATAATGGACATGTAGCAATGATGTTTTCCCCATGTTAATGTCATGGAGGAATATGAAATCCAAATAAAGGAATTTGAATATGGTTTTGGGCTTTAGGCCCCAAAAATGAAAGGAATTAATAAATGTATGTGGTTTGATGTGATTTTTTGGACATGAGACCCAATAATAAATATGAATACTTGGTTTTTGTATGATGTTGAGTCCAGGACCCAATGAAGGGTCATGTTTGGTTTGGGAATAATTCCCTGCAAGGAAAAAGGATGAGTAATGGTTTTAAAAAGAAAACCCAAGAGTTGTGAAAAGAAGATAATCATCTATTTTGGAGCCATAGGGGTTGGAGTCGACAATGTGGTAGAAGAATAATGCTCCAATAAAATCAATTGTTAGATATGACTGTGGTTGCCAGTGTGGGACCACGAGTGGATGGTTCGACAAATTGTTAAAACATCAATTGTCAGATACGACCATGATTACTAATGTTTGTTACGATGTAGGCTGGGCTTAAGATTTAAGACCTAGGTGTCCGGGTCACCAACGGTGTAGGTTGGGCCTAGGATTTGAGACCTAGGTGTCTAGGTCACTGACGGTGTAAGCTGAGCCTGGGTATATGAACCTAGGTGTTCCGGTCACCGATGGGTGTCAGAAAAGACATATCCCTGTGCATTTGAAATGAAATTGAGGTCAGTTGGCCGAGGTGGTGTCCTCCCGCACGGGGAAATTCACAGTGGTAGTGCAGGGAGGTAGGGGAAATAGTGTCCTCACCTACTGCTTGTGTGCCTAATTACCCCTGATCAAGGTAACATCGAAAAGAAAAGTGAAAGTAAAGGTGTGGATTTGGCTAGGATTGGACTTGTATTTGGTCTTAAAATCAAAGCAATAAATGAGATTTGTGTTTTAACCAGTTACCAACCAGTGCTTGTGGTTTTGCTTTGAACCTTGTGAGGCCTTGTGTTTTAGATTGGATCTATCAAAAAATGTGGATTTCTTCGAGATGCATGAAAGGCTTAAAAAAATGCATAAAAAGAAGAAAATATGAGTTTTGGGAAAAAGCATGGTTTTGGAAACAGATTTCCAAATATTTTAAAAGAAAGGAGAAGATGAGTATTTGAAAAAAGCATGGTTTGGATTGAGATTTCCAAATGTTTCAAAGAGTAAAAGAATGATATGATGTTTTAAAAAAGAGAAAGTTTTAGAAACCAAGTTTTGTAAATTAAAAGATGTGGGGAGGCCGTCGAGGTGCCGTGAGATGTATGCAACCCTTCTCTCTCACACACATTTTGCATTTTGAGTTTAACAGCCGTAATGCATGAAAATGAGCATTAAAACATGATAAATCATGGAAAAATGATAAAAATGTGTGGAATGGAATGTATTATGTGTATATGTAGAGATCCTGTGGTTAGGACGAATTCTTGTGAATTTATACTTGTTTTTGGGTATGCATGCTATTGTGCTTATAGATGAGCTCCATGTCTTTTTGATATTCGTGTGGATAACATGATGAAAGGATTTGTGAATGGTTTAGGGGGTTTTGAAGTAGACATAGAGGTCTACACCCCATGTTTTATTCAAGATTTATGAGGTGTGTTTGTTGGGTCCGTTGGAGGTCCCAATTTTGGCAAACAGATGGGTCAGAAATAGGGGACGTTTATTGAAATCGGGGATTTTGGTATGCCAAATTGGGTTTGGCATACCATTTCCTGTCTATATTCGACCATATACCCATTTTCAATAGACCAAAACACCTGATCTTCTGAATCAGGGTATTTCGATCGACCGAAATGTCTTGGTCGGCTAAACCAGAGTAATTCGGACGACTGAAGGATTTCGGTCGATCGAATCAGGAGATTTCAGTCAACCGATTTCCAGATCGGCATGCCAAATTTGGGCCTTGGCTCATATGAATGAATGTGTATGATAAATGGAAATAAATGGTTTTGAATGGATAATGGACATGTAGCAATGATGTTTTCCCCATGTAAATGTCATGGAGGAATATGAAATCCCAATAAATGAATTTGAGTATGGTTTTGGGCTTTAGGCCCCAAAAATGAAAGGAATTAATAAATGTATGTGGTTTGATGTGATTTTATGGGCATGAGACCCAATAATAAATATGAATGCTTGGTTTTTGTATGATGTTGAGTCTGAGACCCAATGAAGGGTCATGTTTTGTTTGGGAATGATTCCCTACAAAGAAAAGAGGATGAGTAATGGTTTTATAAAGAAAACCCAAGAATTTTGAAAAAGAAGATAATAATCGGTTTTGGAGCCACGGGGTTGTGTTGACAATGTGGTAGGAAAATGATACTCCAATAAAATCAATTGTCAGATATAACCGTGGTTGCCAGTGTGGGACCACAAGTGGATGGTGTCGACAAATTGTTAAAACATCAATTGTCAGATACGACTGTGGTAACCAATGTTTGTTACGGTGTAGGCTGGGCCTAGGATTTGAAACCTAGGTGTCCGAGTCACCGACAGTTTAGGCTAAGCTAGGGTATATGATCCTAGGTGTTCAGGTCACTGATGGGACGTTAGTAAAAGATGTATCCCCTTGCATATGAAATGAAATTGAGGCTGGTTGGCCAGGGCGATGTCCTCTCGCATAGGGAACTTCACCACGGTAGTGCAGAGAGGTAGGGGAAATGATGTCCGCACCTACTACTTGTGTGCCTGATTATCCTTGATCAAGGTAATATCAATAAGAAAACTGAAAAGTAAAGGTGTGGTTTTGGCTAGGATTAGACTTGTGTTTAGTCTTAAAATCCTAGCAATAAATGAGATTTGTGTTTTAACCAGTTACCAGCTTGTGTTTGTGATTTTGCTTTGAGCCCTGTGAGGCCTTGTGATTTAGGTTGGATCTATCCAAAAATGTGGATTTCTTCGAGATGCGTGAAAGGTTTAAAAAAATGCATAAAAAGAAGGAAATATGACTTTTGGAAACAAATTTTCAAATGTTTTAAAAGAAAGGAGAATATGAGCATTTGAAAATAGCATGTTTTGGATTGAGATTTCCAAATGTTTCAAAGAGTAAAAGAATGATGTGATGTTTAAAAAAAGAAAAAGTTTTAGAAACCATGTTTTGTAAATCAAAAGCTGTGTTTTTGTGGTTTGGTCGAGTTTTTTATTATGTGTGTGAGAGGCACGTACTGGGTGACTTAGATGTCACTCACACGTGCTTTGTTTGGTTTTCTAGTGCAGGTTAGGGTACAATCTAGTCCCAATGCCCGAGTTTGGAGACACTAGCCGTACATTGTTCTTGGAGGTGAGCCTTAGTTAGTTATAGTTGTTTAATTAATGTTGTAATTATTGTGATTGCTTGTGATACTATGATTTAGGTAGTGTACCTGGGTTCAGGGCATTGCATGGGATCTCTAGGAAGAAGAGGAAAGAGCGGTCTTCTACTAGTAGAGAAGAAAGTGTTGGATTCAGCCTAGTTGGGTCGAGTATTGGCCCAAGAGGACCCTATCACGTTTGTGGTAAGAAGGGGTACATAGCAGTGCAGTGCTGGCACCAGTAGTAGAACGTAGGGGGCATGGTATGCTACAACTTCTAGAAGTCTAGACATTTTCAGAAGGACTGTCCCAATCCGCCAAAGCCAGCTAAGAATGTACCTCGTCGACCTACCATGGGTTGGGTATTTAGCATTGCTGCCCCAGATGTTGGTCCATCAGGAGATGTTGTGGAAGGTGAGAATTAGTGTGGCCTTGTAATTTGAATCTTGTCATGTGTTATGGATCCTATGTATTATCAACACGTTATTATGTATTAGTGACTATGCACATGGTTATGGTTATGTTTCGGATGTGTTGATGTTAGAATCTTTCCTTGTGGCTGACTGGATGGCCCGAGTCTTATTCGACTCTAGAAGTTCATTCTTGTTCATCTCTGAGTCGTTTGTAGTTGAGAGTGGAACCAAGTCAGCTAGGTTGGCATTCCACCTGGATATAGTCACTCCATTGGGAGAGCATAGTCTAGCATAGAGATATTTGAGACTAGTGGATATTCAACTGGGAGATAGGAATTTTTAAGCCAGCTTGATTCTAATGGACATACAAGATTATGATGTCATCCTAGGGATGGATTGGCTGACGTAGCATTCAGCCATAATTGATTATGCGAAGAGAAGAGTTCTAGCAAAGTGTCCAGGGCAAGGCTGGTGTGTTGTGCAAGGTACCAGACCTGGTGAGCCCAGGAAAGTGATATCAGCAATCAAGGCCTATCACCATTTGGCAAAGGGTTGTGTGGGCTACTTGGCCTGTGTGACTATTTCTACTTCACCTATGTTTGAAGTTTAGGATTTACTAGTGGTTCAAGAGTATCCTAATGTATTCTCGTAGGAGTTGCCTAGTATGCCACCACGTAGGGAAGTGGAATTTATGATTGATCTTGTGTGAGGATAAGGTCTTATTTTGAAGGCTCTGTACAGAATAGCACTTGTTGAGTTGAGAGAGCTTCGGAATCAGCTGCAGAAACTGATGGACAAGGGATTTATTTGTCCCAATGTATCACCTTGGGAAGCATGGGTATTGTTCATCAAAAAGAAGGATGGTTCACTTCAACTGTGTATTGACTACTGGATGTCGAACCAGATCACTGTCAAGAACAAGTACCCATTACCTAAGATTGATGATTTGTTTGATCAGCTAAAGGGAGCATTTGTGTTTTCCAAGATAAACTTGAGATTCTGGTACCATCAGTTGCGGATCAAGGAGTCAGACGTGCAGAAGATAGCCTTTCGTACCGATTATGGACATTATGAGTTTCTAGTTATGCCATTCAGATTGACAAATACAACGACTACCTTCATGGATTTGATGAATAGGGAATTCAAGTCTTAATTAGACCAGTTTGTGGTCATCTTTGTGGATAACGTCCCAGTATATTCTCCAGATATTTAGACCCACTAGAGACACTTGAGGATAGTTTTGGAGACACTGAGGCAGCATCAACTTTATGCCAGGTTCTCCAAGTGCAAGTTTTGGCTAGAAGAGGTGCCTTTCCTTAGTCATATCAGCTTAGGGGAAGGCATCAAGGTAGATCCATCCAAGGTGGAGGTAGTTAGCAACTAGGTTAGACTGAAGACTGTCACAGAAATTAGGAGTGTTCTCAATTTGGCAGGATATTATCAGAGATTCATCAAGTATTTTTCCAAGATTGTTGCACCTATGACCAGATTGACCAAAAAGGATGTGCTCTTTGCCTAGGATTGGCAGTGTGAGGAGAGCTTCAATGAGTTGAAGACTCATCTAGTTTCAACCCTAGTTCTGACCTTGCCATCAGGGAGTGATGGTTTCACAGTCTACAGCAATGCTTGTGGGACTAATTTGGGTTGTGTTTTGATGTAGCATAGTAGGATAGTAGCGTACAGCTCACACTAACTCAAGGACTATGAGAAGAATTGCCCAACCCATGATTTGGAGATGGCAGCTGTTGTATTTGCCTTGAAGATTTAGAGACATTATCTGTATGATGAGCAATTTGAAGTGTACACAGATTACAAGAGGTTGAAGTATATCTTCACACAGAAGGATCTAAACATGAGACAGAGACGCTGGGTGGAGTATCTCAAGGACTATGATTTCAGTTTATCGTACCACCTAGGGAAAGCAAATGTAGTTGCTGATGCTCTGAACTGATGCACTCACCTTATGGCTAGCTTGATGATCAGAGAGTGGAAATTGTTGGAGGGACTGGTAAGGTGCAGACCTCGGGGACAGTCTCAAGGAGCTGCCAAAGTTCTGTTAGCCAACTTGTTTATTCACCCAAGGATGATTAAGGCGATTGTTGCTGCTCAGTAGTATGATTCCTTTATGCTAGATATCTGGAGGAAGCTGGAAGTTGAGAATGCACCACACTTCTTAGTTGGAGTAGATGGTGGGTTGAGGTACGACCTGAGGTTGTATGTGCCTTAAGTGGAAGTGATCAAGAACAACCTACTTGATGAAGCCCATCACTCTAGATACACCATTCATCCAGGAAACACCAAGATGTACAAGGATTTGAAAAGAAACTTCTAATGGCCTGGAATGAAGATAGAAATTACTGAGTATGTGGCCAAGTATACAATCTATCAGATGGTGAAGATCGAGCACCAGAAGCCTGGTGGGACTCTACAACCCTTGGACATCCCAGTGTGGAAGTGGGAGAATGTGTCGATGGACTTTGTTATTGGATTACTCAGGACAAGGAGGAAGAATGATACTATTTGGGTGATTGTGGATTGCCTCATGAAGTCAGACATTTCTTGTCTATGAGGGTGAATCTTCCCTTGACTAGACTGGCAGAGTTGTATGTAGCTGAGATTGTTCGACTACATGGTGTCCAAGTATCTATAGTGTTTGACAGAGATGCACGGTTCACTTTAAGGTTCTAGGGAGCACTGTAGGAGGCATTTGGCACAATGTTGAATTTCAGTACAGCCTTTCATCCCTAAAGAGATGGCCAGATTAGGACAACCATACAAACACTAGAGGACATGCTGCAGGCCTGCACTCTTGACTTTTCTAGTAGTTGGGAGGAGCATCCTCATTTGATAGAGTTTGCCTACAATAGTAGTTACAATACTAGCACTGGGATGGCCTTTTTTGAGACGTTATATGGCAAACCATGTAGGATACCCACTTGCTGGAGTGAGATGAGTGAGAGATATATTATGGGCCCTGATATTGTACTGCAATATGAGGGCAAGGTGGACTTGATTAGGAAGAGGCTATTGGCTGCCCAGAGTTGGCAAAAAAACTATACAGATCAGAGGTAGAGACCTTTGGAGTTCGAGGTAGGTGACTTCGTCTTCCTGAAGGTGTCACCAACCAAGGATGTAGTGTGGTTCAAAAAGAGAGGCAAGTTGAGCACTAGATATTTCGAACCATATTAGATTCCAAGAGGATTGGTGAGGTGGCATACGGATTAGATTTGCCTCTGGAGTTGGCTAGTGTGCACAACGTCTTCCATGTGTCCATGCTAAGGAAGTGCTTGGCCGCTGCATCCTAGATGATACCAATGCAGCCAAAGGAGCTACAAGAGGACTTGTCTATGATAGAGAGTGTAGTGCAGATACTTAACAGAAAAGAGTAAGTCTTCAGGAACAAGGTGATTCCATTGGTGTTGGTTCAGTGACAACACCATGATACAAAGAAGGCTACCTAGGAGCACGAGGTGGACATCCAGAGATAATGCTGCTAGTTATTTTACCAGATTAGAATTGGGGAGATGAAATTCTTGTAAGGGGTAGTGTAACCATGCCGTCGGGGGTGGCCACAAATAAATAATATATGTGCCAAAGTGTTGGCAAAGCCACTGCAAAAATAAAAAAAATGCAGGAGTCGCCACCTAGTCTATTAAAATGGAAGACGAGGAAAACCATATAACACATGAAAAATCATGCAGAGAAAACAAAAATGGGGCTGCGTAAAATAGAAATGCGGGTAAGGATCCCTGTTACGTACGAGTAAGGTGTTAGGCACCCTCGCACGCCCGATAAATCGGTCTTCTATTGATTTCTCTTTTGCTTATGAAATATCGGCTTTGCAGCCTTTTGTTGTACGCCCGAGGGCGATATGCCATGCCATGCTTGTATGTGGTGTCTAAAGTATAGATGCATGATGTGTAGGGGTGTGTCCTAATGCTCAGAAATATCGCTCGTGTGTCGGGCCAAGAGTTGATGCAATAATATTGCATAATAAGATCAAAGATCTAATGTCTTGAGCGATTTATCATCCTTGCTTTCTATATGCC